>JAXBDA010000322.1:0-94059 GCA_036023075.1 Gaultheria prostrata | reverse complement strand
AATCAAATATTCCAAAATGCATATCTTTTAGCCTCGGAACTCCCTAAAAAGTTACATTAGGCGAGGAATTACATCATCATTCGAGTATATCAAAATTTAAATAGTCATATAAAAGGCGAGCAAAATTTATTTTCCTTGCTAAAAAGCTACATTAGGCGAGGAATTATTATTTTCCTCGCTAAAAAAGTAAATTAGGTGACAAAATATGTTTTCCTCGCTAGAAAAGGCGAGGAAATACTAATTTTCCTCGTCAAAAGGGTACAATTATGCGAGGAAATAATATTTTCCTCGCTAAAAAAGAACAATAGGTGAGGAAATACTAAGGAAATACTAATTTCCTCGCTAAAAACGTAAATTAGGCGAAGAAAATTTAGTTTCCTTGCTAAAAAGCTACATTAGGCGAGGAATTATTATTTTCCTCGCTAAAAAAATTAAATTTGGTGACAAAATATGTTTTCCTCGCTAGAAAAGGCGAGGAAATACTAATTTTCCTCGCCAAAAGGGTACATTATGCGAGGAAATAATATTTTCCTCGCTAAAAAAGAACAATAGGCGAGGAAATACTAATTTCCTTGCCAAAAAGGTATATTAGGCGAGGAAATACTAGTTTCCTCGCTAAAAACGTAAATTAGGCGAGGAAACTTTTATTTTCCTCGCCAAAAAGGTATATTAGGCGAGGAAAATATTTTTTCCTCGCTAAAAAGTTAAATTAGGCGACGAAAATATTTTCCTCGCCTAATTTAACTTTTGAGCGAGGAAAATATTTTTTCCTCGCCTAATATAACTCTTTGGCGAGGAAATTTATTTTCCTCACCTGGTTTTCGTCGCGTTAAATACTTTTTCTTGTAGTGTAATGCGAATTAATCATTTCACTTCCCTCCAGCAACCCTTTTATTGACGTTTTGCATTTTTAAGAAGGTCTTTTAAATTTAATTGCTCCATTTGAATCTCAAGTCACTTTATTAGGGAAAAAAATTCTACCTCCACTTTAGCACATCAGTTATACGTAACTACCCATGAAGAAAGAGAGCCCATCAAATAACCTTATGAGGTAGAGTTGAATTCTACAAGCCTTGAGCTTACGTATCAGTTTTGTACGTTTGAAACGAGTTCAAATCTGGGTTCCAAGCAAAAGAACTGGGGGTTCAATGAGCTAAGAAAATCCCATGCTTTCTTATGATTTTGTATGTATGTGGTTTTTGATACCTCAGAGGGTCACAATCCCCTCACGGTTTATACTTTATAGGTAGGCACCCAAGTTTCAACAATCTTTCTATAGTACTACTAAGGCCCAGTTTCCCACTTGATTTTATTAAAAATTTGATAAAATCAAATTTTGATTTTATCAAATGGGGAGAAAAGTTTGATAAAATCTCAGATTTTTGTACTAAAACTCTGAGATTTTATCAGATTTTTTTCCCCATTTGATAAAATCAAGAGTTGATTTTATCAAAACTTGATAAATCTTGATTTTATCAATTGAGAAACTGGGCCTAAAATGTGGTCTGCGTTGTTAAGGATGAATAATTGAATGAATGAACCCTCTTGACCTTTTGACTGAACCCAAACAAGACCATCATTTCTCTCGATCTTTTGACTGGACCCTCGTGGCCTTTTGACTGATCAACTTAAGCTGTCTTTTCGTACTTTTTTCATGGATATTTTCCAAAATATATGGGTAAATTATCATAATTTTATCCAATTCTGATTCCTTTTCCGAGGCAAACTTATAATCACCACAAGTTTGATGCAAAATGAATAAAAGCAAAAAAAATTGAATAAGGACAAAACCAAAAAATTCTTAAAGGAATGGCACTGGAACATTCTAGCCAGTCAAATATCAACCGAAATGAATTGGTTAGGTTGTGGAAAGAATGGAGCTTTAGTGATCCTATAGCTTTGATATTGTAGAAGAACTATTGGGGCATAAAAGATCTATGGCAAGAAACAATTGGAAAAAAAAAATGCAATCTTTTGTAGCAAGATATTAAAGTCAAAATCTTTTGACTGGACCCTCCTGGCCTTTTGACTGACCGACTTAAGCTGTCTTTTCGTACTTTTTTTCATGGATATTTTCCAAAATATATGGGTAAATTATCATAATTTTATCCGATTCTGATTCCTTTTCCGAGACAAACTTATAATCACCACAAGTTTGATGCAAAATGAATAAAACCAAAAAAAATTGAATAAAGACAAAACAAAAAATTCTTAAATGAATGGCACTGGAACATTCTAGCCAGTCAAATATCAACCGAAATGAATTGGTTAGGTTGTGGAAAGAATGGAGCTTTAGTGATCCTATAGCTTTGATATTGTAGAAGAACTATTGGGGCATAAAAGATCTATGGCCAGAAACAATTGGAAAAAAAAAATGCAATCTTTTATAACAAGATATTAAAGTCAAAATATATACTACTCCGTAGTTTACAATTTGCCTAAAATCTCAACTTTACCAATGGTCCAAGAGGACCTAATACTCTCCAAACCACCCAGGTTGGACCGCACATCTACTATTTTAGTTTCATTGACCTCGCTGCTTTAACCTAGTCATGTAGTCAAATGCAATCACATCCGCAATATTCTTCCCTAAGTTGAAAAGGAATTCCCCCTTGAATTCGTACCATCATCAGGACAGCTATCCCCTAATAAAGTGCTTGACATTATAGACATCCATTGTGACACAATGTGGTTTAGAAGCTTTAACCGATACGCATTGGGATTGATCTTCGTCACAATTTGCCTCAGACCAACTAGTCATCCTAGCATCAATCTTACTTAGGAATTCACGAGCTTTAACCGATACACGTTGGGGTTGATCTTCACCACAATTTGCCTCAGACCAATCGTCCTAGCATCAATCTTACTAGGAATTCAAGTAGACGTAGGTTCAAAACTTGATTTATGTGGAATCCAATTGTTTCTCATCAAAACAAATTTAATGTAGATTCCCAACTCATCCCAAAAGCCAAACTTTTAAAGATTGGGTGTAAGTAATTGGATGTTTCTATTTTCTCAGTTCTAAACATTAATCTAACAATCCTCTAGATAAAATCTCAAGATTAGAGTTATTGTTTTGTAGTGTGTTGAACCACTATAATTCAAATCATTTCAACAAGAACTCCTTTTTATTAAAAACTTCATTCATCAAACTTGCTACAAACTTAAAGAATTGGGCTCGGGCTCCCAAACCGCCAATGGAATGTCCGGTTCAAGCCATAACTACTGTCCGTGAGGTCAAACCGTCACCACGACACGACCTAAGTACAAGTGGACATAAATGTGTACCCCACAATCCCTTGCCAAGAATTGAAACCGATTCTCTCCTTGGAAATGTAAGACACCCTACCCACTAGGATACTACCATCCGTGGTACTCTCTCTAGAAATTGATACCAACATCGATTGGACCTGACTTTAAAGTAGTTCATTTCTGTAAATTCGAAGCAGAAGAAAACAGAAGCAACAAAACGAAGGAATGTGTGGAAAAGCTACTAGTAAACGCCTTCTAGTAAGTAGAGAAAAAAAGGCGTTATCAGCGAAACTTCCACTTAGTTTTCTCTTAGCCTCCCATGAATCAGATAAGCACTCAAATTCAACTTATCTGGGATTATGAAGGCATTTACATATATACATACATACATGCATACGCATTACGCACAGAGAGAGAGAGAGAGTGTGTTGAGGATTTGCCCATTCAGAGAGAGAGAGAGAGAGAGAGTGTTGAGGATTTGCACATTCTGAAACTTACAAGTCTAATATGTTGCTATTTATATAGATGAAAGGTAGGAAAGCCCTAATTCGTAGTGGAGGATTTGGGCCTTTTTTTTTTGGGTTACTGCAGTTTGCAATATGTATGAACTTGGCCCAATTTGTTTCACTAGATGCTTGTTAACCTTGAACAAGTGGAAAAAAAAAAACAAATACTTACGAAAACTAAATTACAATCCAAAAAATACTTACAAAATCTCACATGGGTGGAGAGTCCGCGTACACTTTCACTTGCGTGCGTGTAAGTATTTAGGAATTTTTGTGTGTCTTTAGCTTTTTTCAACTTGGAATGTCAAACATTTCAGCATTTATGATCGTGGATGTCCGTATTAGTATCTTGGATTAGTTACAGATGGCCAAAACCCCTTCTTTAATTCTTTTACTGTCCCTTACGTTTCTAAACTAGCTTGGGCTTATATTTTTTGTGGGGGATGTAAAGCTGGTCTTTTACATGCCCCGAGGATTAAATTCTATTCGAATTTTCTTTAATCTTTTACCGGTTTTTGGTTGGGGTAAGCGAAAATTAAGTTAAACGAGCACTTACAAAAACTCGCATGGGTGGAGAGTCCAACCACACTTTCACTCACGTATGTGTAAGTATTTATATAAATTTATGCTCCTATGTTTTTAGCTTCTAACGATTTAAGAATGTCAAGTATTTCATCCTGGGGTGTAATTAGCACTTTGGATTGTTTACAGAGGGCCTAAACCCTTTTGCTTATTGTCCAAAGTTTCAAAAATAGCTTGGGCTTCTTATTATTTTTGTGGATGTAGGCGGGTCATATATGGTTGTTTGGTTTAGGGCTTCAAAGCCCAATTTCCATTTTTCGGAGATTAAAAAGTCTCATTGAAGCCCAACATGTTTGGCACAAGCTTTTTGGGAGCCTTTTTCCTCATTGGTCTTATTATACTTAAGGGTGCACACCGGCCTGGTGGCCCGCTCAGCCCGTCCAAATCAGTCCAATTTTTTTAGGGTTTGGGATATAAATATAGGTCTATAGAGTTTGGCCGGGTTGATATTTTAAGCTTGATTAATTAATGGGATGGGCTTAGGAAAATTCTTAAGGCACATCCTGAGCCCAGCCCGCCCAAATAATAATATTATTTTTTAATAGAATATATATGTATACCGTACTCCCATAGAAAACTAGAAGTCTGCCGCTCTGCTGCTTAGGGTTATTATTATCTTTTTGTTTTTTTCTTAAACTACTTGTCTTAAACATAATTAATGGTTTATTACTTTTTTTTTTGTTCTCTACAAGAAATGCTATCAAGAAGTAACAAGAGAGAGACACTGGAGGAATTTTTTTGCATGTCAAGCTTTATGAATGTTAGAGGGTTTCACTTTTTAAACACTTTTATTGTCTTTTGAGAGAGAATTTAATTATTAGAACCATAATGTTTTATCGGTTTGTTTTTAATAGTATTGCGAGAATATAAAACATTAAGTATTCCCGATTGTGAATTCTAATTTGTGATCGTTGTAGTTGATTTATTTATGTTTGTGATATCACGCGTTAGAAAAGTAAATGGGCTTGTTGAGCGGATATGAGAAATAAAACTTTAATTGGACTGGGTTTGGGAATATAAAATGAAACCCGATTCTTAATGGGCCGGGTTTGGGTATGCACAAGTCTTGTTAGTATCTAATATAAGCCCGACCCGGCCCGAGATATGTGCACCTCTAATTATACTACAATACATGTTTATACTGGTTATCTTTTTTCTTTTTTTTTTAACGGCATAGTATACTGGTTGTTAGGGAAAAATTGATGGTGGAAATTTTTAGGATTTGCAGACTATCATGAAGTTTTTAAAAAAGAAAAAGGAAGCAAAAAAATAAAAAAATAAATTCAATCTCAAGCGAGGGCTCTCAATAAGTTTTTAAGTACAATATAAGAAGAGAGTTCTAGTTTGGTTGAAAAACAATAATTTTAGGGGAATGAAAGAACAAGATGTTATGGGCTTATTTTCAAAATTTCTTGTAGGCTCCAAAACATGAGGGTTAGCCATGTTTCTTTGCATTTGATTTTGCTCATTTAATAAGTCATTTTGACTAAATTTTTTTTGTCTTTATTTGTTTTTTTTTTTTTTTTTTGCGTTTCTTAGTTTTGCATCAAATTTGTGTGTATTATTGGTTCGTCTCGATGATAGAAATCCAAAAAGGTAAAAAAAAATTATGATCAGAACTCTCAATTTTTTAATAAAATTGAAAAAAGTGTGAATTTTTTTTTTTGGCCTATTTTTTTCTTTATTCAAAAAAATTTAAGCTTGGATCATAATTTTTTTAATTCCTCTCGTCGAGACTCGAGACAAATCAATAATACACAAAAAGTTAATGAAAAACCAATAAACGCGAATTGAAACAAAAGCTAAATTGGCTATCACCAAATAGCTCGAATTCCACAAAGGATATTTTTTATTTTTTATTTTTTTTACTTTTCATTTTTTTCCAAGGCGGGTCATTCTCCTCATATATATCAACTATTAATAAAAAGTCAAAAAAAAAAAATAGAAATGCAAAAAAAAGTCAAAAAGTTAATGGAATGGTGCCTAATTGAAATTCAGTTTTTTTAATCGGAAAACAAGAAGTGCAATTTTGTTCACCCTCACTCTGATGGGTGAAAAAATGTCATTATTACAAAACAAAACAAAAAGTGTAACAATTTGAGAGAGGTAATGTTCACACTCAGTTCCCAGCCCATTGGACCGACAATAAGCAAATAAGAAATAAAAAACACACATTTCAGTGTACTTTTTTACATTTTTCCATACATATACAATCACTTTTATAGGATTATATTTTTCACATATTTTAATACATTTTTTAAACCAGCCAACTGAGTTGATTTTATAATTTTCCTGGAAAAGAAGTTAAACAACCAAAACTTGGGGTGCCGTTCACTTAGGTGCGATGCACTATAGACTGTCTGATGTCCGGATGGTTGGCCCAAATTTAATGGCACTGCGCACGCGAATGAAAAGATATGATGCAAAGGGGCAGAGATACGGGCTGTCTATGCGGGCCCGTGGTGCACGGCACGTGCACATGGGGAGCGTCAGCCGAGCTGAGAAAAGGGTAGGAATCACGTGCTTTCAATTTCGAAAATCTCCCGTAGGCGCAAAACCAGAAATCAACCGACACGTTTCGAAAATCTCCCGTAGGCGCAAAACCAGAAATCAACCGACACGTCTCAATCTACTACGCATCAGTTAGAGCATCATCATCAGCCTCAACAAAAATTGGACCAAATTTAACCTCAAAAACACCTTTTACAAATTAGCAAGTCACTTTTTCAAAAACTCAAAAAATCAGACTCTCTATTCTAACTTCACTATATTAAACTATTCTTTCTTTTTACTCCTACTTCCCCAAAAAAAACACTACTTTAACTAAAGAGAGAGAGAGAGAAAAAAAAATTTTATTAAAATAATCCTTAACCAGTGAACAGTGACTCTACCCAAATACCGGGTTACTGTAGCAAAGTTACAATTTGCAAAAAAATTGTTGAGGCTGATTTTGGGGTCCTTTTTCCCTTTTGGCTCAACAAAATACCCATCAGGGGCATTTGCCTCCCCTGATGAGGATGCTCTTAGAAGGTCCGGAGATTGCAAACGGCCCCGTCCGCTGCCCAAACGACATTAATAAATAAGTCACACAGCCCAACGTTGGCGAAAAGGCTCTAAGTCCGCGTTTTGAAGTGAAACGGGCTTCTGCACATTTCACATCGCCATTTGGGCGATGATCAACGATGGATTTCGGCCGCTCGACATCGTCTAGGCCTTCAAAGGGCAATTTTACCGTTTTAGGAAATAATTGATTTGCTTATAACTTTTAGTAGGAAACTCCTTTTTAGTTGCCGTCTGTTTTGACAACCTCATAATTCTTCCTAGTTTTTTTATTTTCCAGTCAAATTAGAATTTTTCTTTCTTTGGTAATTTTCGTAATTTCTTTGATTTCAACTTGATTAGCAAGTCAAATCCTTTCGTAATTTATTTCCTAGTTGGCCTAGGGTTTCTTTGGTACTATAAGTATGATTATAAGTCTAATGGCAGAACTTGGTTATTATTGAATTAAAGAAAATGAGTTTTTACTCATAATTTGATCGTTTAATGAGAGAGTATCTCCGAGTCGATCTTATTATTTGTGTTTCTCTTGCACGATCAATTTCGTTTCCATAGGCTGCGCTACATGAATGACTTGAAAAAACTAGTTAAAAATAATATTTGTGCACGTTATTTTGTAGTGGCGTCGCTTTTTGTTATGACACAGGTTCAACCTGTGTCGTGACGTGGAAAATAAAAAAATAACCAAAAAAACCTCAAAATTCCACATTACCTGGTCCCCCCTCGTTGTATACAGAGAACAGAGAGGGTGTGAGAAGAAGACGACGAAGACCGCCACCACCGCACCGGCGAAGAAGACGCTTCCACTTCCTTCGTGGAGGAGGCCTCCTTCTTGAACTCCGACGAGCTTCGAATCATGCGGACGAGCTTCGAACCATACACAACGAAGGTCTCTCTCTCTCTCTCTCTCTCTCTCTCTCTCTCTGTTGTTGCCTCTTGGTGGACTGATTAGCAGAATTTTATGCCCGTTGGTTGAATTTTTTGTTTGTTAGCCAATTTTCTTTTGTTGTGTGAGAGCTAATTTGTTTGTCAATTGCTTTTTGTCTGATCTCAAAGTGGATTTACATGTGAAATTGGTTCCCAACTGAATATAAGTTTCACTCGGGATTTAAAAGAATTCGTAAAGGTACTTGCTTCGAAAGCCAACCAATCTTCATATTCCTTATTTTCTCATTGATTTGATAGGAAGCCCCAAATTTTCTCACTTATTTCTGGTCTGCAACTGCAAGTGCTCATGGGTCTTCTCTTTTTCATACAAACACAAAGCACGAGAAGAAAGTGCCAACAAGGTGTTTGATTAGTAGAAAGCATACAATTTAAAATGTAATCTGGTTTATATCTATTAACTCAAATCTAACCTAGAAAACACACATATAGATTGGATGTTGTGTCTGTGGTTGTAGCCTTGTGAAAAGGATGAACCACCATTACAGTAGGCTTTGGGGAAAAAAAATGCCGGACAAACTAGCACTCCAACAAGGTGTAACATAATAATACGAGCTGCAATGCAACATAATTTTTCCACTTATGTGTCGAAATTTGTCTTCAGATGTACTGATTTCTGATTGCTTATATAAGGAAATCTTAATAGGAGGCAATAACATTTCGATGAACAGACTTGTTTGACTCCATGCATGCGATAAATTGGAAAGCTTATGCGCTCATTTGTTTATTCCATATTTCCATGTTCCACGCATTAGTTATTCCAGTTCCTTATTATTAATAAGGCTAATGAGGCTGCATTTGATCAAACTCCTTAGGCTGGAAAATGGAATTATCAATGTTTGAGGTGTTAATAATGCTTGTGCGGATAAGATAATAGTAAATGGGGTACTGTTTGGCATGGATATAAATGATATGATTCACTCAAGGCGTCGTTGAGTTTTGAGGTGTTAATACCCGGAAGTTTCACACTAAGATACGTATGTTGATAAATAAGTAAAAACATGGTTTGAGCTTTGCCTAGGTTTGATTGATATATCACCTCAGATTACATTGCTTAAAAATGCATTGCTTAACGTAGTGCTGGATTCTTGTGAATATATAACTCTTTTCTTCTCCGTTTTCAAAAGAATTATCTGCTATGTATACTTGTGATCAGCTTAATGACTATCGTCTGAATCTCTTGGCAACCTAATCATCTCATGTTTTGTCTCTTGGGGATCTTCTCAATTGTTTTTTTCCTTGCTACAGTAAAAGAATGAGGTTATCCTTGATAGATTGTAGGCGCCTCATGGTTGTTTTGCAATGTTTTTCCATTTATGGAGGCCTTTGTTATGAGCCTCATTGAATGAGCAATTTGTACATGATAATTGGTACAATACATGAAGAGTGATAGGTGTCATCAAATGCATTCTTAAGTGGACTTTTTGTATGTGAGCCGATTGCTTATTTTTTTTGCAAATGCAATGGCGTTCAGAGTTCTTTTATTCACCAATTATATACCAAAACAGCTTGTTTCTTTTGTGAGTTACCAGATAGTGGACATTGACATGGTGTTGTGCTTTTTTCAAAAGGATTTACTGTAATTGTTGTCTGATATGTTGGTTTTGCAATCTAAACCTTTATCTATAAAAAGGAAGATTAGGAGAGGGCGGTATAAAAAGTACAGTTTTATTGATTTCAGGAAGGAAAGCGTCCAAAACAAAAAAGGTACATTCCCTGGTTTTAAGGGGAAAATGTGAGAAGATGAGCTCAAGTACAAAAAGATCCTTAATTTGAGGGAGGAAACTGGGTAACAGTTAAACTCTCTCTCTCTCTCTCTCTCTCTCTCTCACACACACACACACACACACACACATGCACGCACGCACACGTGCGCGCACACACACAGAAACCATATACATCTATCTCTCGGCTTACAACCAGAGGTAAGAGAAAACTAAATCCACATTACCTGGTCCCCCCTCGTTGTATACAGAGAACAGAGAGGGTGTGAGAAGAAGACGACGAACACCACCACCACCAGCGATGACCACCACCACACCGGCGAAGATGACGCTTCCACTTCCTTCGTGGAGGAGGCCTCCTTCTTGAACTCCGACAAGCTTCGAATCATGCGGACGAGGTTCGAACCATACATAACGAAGGTCTCTCTCTCTCTCTCTCTCTCTCTCTCTCTCTCTCTCTCTCTCTCTCTCTCTCTGTTGTTGCCTCTTGGTGGACTGATTAGCAGAATTTTATGCCCGTTAGTTGATTTTTTGTTTCTTAGCCAATTTTCTTTTGTTGTGTGAGAGCTAATTTGTTTGTCAATTGCTTTTTGTTATTCTGTTTTGTCTGATCTCAAAGTGGATTTACATGTGAAATTGGTTCCAAACTGAATATAAGTTTCACTTTGGATTTAAAGGAAAACCTCCAGCTCTTGTGCTTTAGAATTTGTTCGTATAGGTACTTGCTTCCAAACCAATCTTCATATTCCTTATTTTCTCATTGATTTGATAGGAAGCCCCAAATTTTCTCACTTATTTCTGGTCTGCAACTGCAAGTGCTGATGGGTCTTCTCTTTTTCATACAAACACAAAGCAAATAATTTTTCAAATTCTCAAGAGGCAATGTGGATTTACATGGATTCCACGCGATGATTGCTTTTATTCTCCCTTTTGTTGCATTTTACAATTGTGGATCACTTTGTGTTTGTGTTGAAGTTATGATCCAAATGATTTTCCAAATTTTCAATTTGTGAAAATAGCTTAGTTGTCATGAAAACTGGAGCACGTTACCCAATCCATCAAGTGGAAGTGTATTTTGTAGTTCTCAAGTTGATCGTATTATAGATTGCATGCGTATACTAGGAATATTTTGGTTGCTGTAAAGAAAAAGCAAGATCACAAATTTCTCTAGGATGAAAAGTCACAACGGAATGGTTCTACACCTTCTATGTGCGACATCCAGATGCCGATTCTATATGCATATGCAAGCTTCTAATTACTTATTCCTGCATGGCTTAGGTACATGATGATCCTCTTAGTTCTCCAGTTGACGGTCCAACCCAATGGGTAAGCAATCAAGCCACTGCACGAATCGTCTGGTCAATATACTGTATTATAAATAATAGTCTCTAAAATGAAAGCATCGTCTGGACATTGTAGGTATTTTCTGAATATTGCTCCAAAAACATATAGTATCCTTTTGCTGTTTCGGTCTTTTCCTTAACTACAATATAATCCACAAAGGTTGAAGTTTATCCAGGATCGGCCATTGTATACATACATGAGTTTGCTTCCTGTTGAAGATCTCTATGTACACAGAACTGGCCTTCGTCATCTGGATGAGCAACCTATTTAGCAGTTTATGAATCTTATGTTGCCTTCATGTTTGTAAATAGCCTCTGTGCCATTTGAAGGAACTGCTAGAAGAGCTTATCGCAATCGCTGTAAGTCGGTTAACCTGCCTGCACTGTACTTTCTTTTTTGTCAGGTGCGTGCAAGTTACATTGTAACTGTCCAATAGGGAACTTGTCTTGATTGTAGACATTTATTTTTCAAGCAGTGCTGTGCACACACGCTTATCCACACATGTGCATAGCCCTCCCATTATGCTGCTCATCTTATAAATACAGATGCTTGTTTCTCGCATGCCTGTTACTCTTTACTTTTCCAAGTTCTAACAACAACATCATTGTGCCTTACAGTTCTTTTTCTTTGTTTTTTCATCATCATTGAAGAGAGTTAGCAAGGGTAAGCAAAGCTTCAAAATTGATCTCACTCCATTTCAAGAAAAAAACTTGACTTTGAGGCTTCTCTCAAGGGCAGTGCCAAAAAAAAAAAAAAACAAGAGAAAGGAGAGGATTGAATATTATCTCTTGATCAGTTTAGACTGTGAGGCACCAACAATCCAATCAGTACCTTGTGGGATGCAGCTTTTATGGACCTGTTGTGTCTCCTTTTACGTGTGATTCTCAAGAAACTCTTCACTCAAGGTGTTTGAAAGCAGAGTTTTTTTTTTAGAAAAAGGTATCCTGCAGCTTATTTATTGGAAACGAATCATTGTTTGGTTGTCCAAATTGTTTTGTATGTCAAGAATGTGAAGATTTTCTCAAAACATTACAGTAAGGACATGTACAATTTGTTTCAAGTGTAAGATTCTTTACGTGTCTCTTCTGAATGGGTTACCAAAGTAGTAGCATGAATACTGGAGGATAGCTCTTTCACTCAGAAAATCCATCCCGAAAACTTGCCTACTTTTTCTTTTTGAAGTGGGTGAGGGCTTATATGTCCATCGGAGTTTGGTTGCTACCATGGCTCGGCTCGTTTTGATATTTCAAGCAAAGTACAATGGGGTTTCCGGATCATTTGGATATAACATTCAATTTGAATAAAGACATGGTTTGCACAATGTATTTATTACCTGAGCGTAGCTAAAGTTCTTAAATATTAACTGTAGCACTGAGCACAAGTATTTGCACGAGGCATAACACTAGTTAGTTTATAAAGTGTGGAGAGGCTGTTAGATTTCGTTTTTTTTTTACTTAATGAGGTCTCGGGGGTTGTCGGAAAGGTGTGGGCAAGCTTTCCACTGGGCGTTGCTGCCTATTTTTATCTAATTTCTTTTGTACATCGAAAAGTTACTATTTCACTCAGTGAAAATGGTGATGAAAGGGGTGATGAAGATGCTCATACGAAAAACAAACTTTCCATGAATTTCCTCAAAGAATATGCAAGTGAATTCAACTTTGATGGTTTGTTCTTTTTTCTCCCTTGCTATGAAAAAATAGCACACTTTTCCTAGCTAGTTCCCCGATCTCGTGAAATATTGTCACGCGATTAATTTCAATTCTGAAACAGTCAAATAACCACGGGAAAAGATATGAATCTGATTTGGTGGGGTGTTAGTTTTGGAGAATTGGGTATTTTTAGTTTGAGCTTATATAGAGAGGAGGAACCAAGCATGTCCACTGCAACTCAGCAATGTTAATGTGAAACAATATGCAGTGAAATTCTGTTTATCAGAAAAGGCAGGATGAAAGAATGTAACGTGTCACTGCAAGTATGTAAAAAGAGTGCAATTTTGTTCACCCTCCTTAAAAGAGGGTGAACATTACCCCCTCTTCTATTGGTTGAAATAGTGTAGGTCCCATAAAAAAGACACTGAAATCTTGGTGATGTTTTCGGCCCAACTTCAGTTGGGATCGAAAAAACGACAAAATAAAGTGTACACTATACAAAACCAGTTACATTGCTCCCTTCACCAGAAGTACACCAGATGAATTACACTCATCAAACTTTTCCTTTCACTTCGGCCACAAATTTTTCCCTGCTCACAACAAGCGAGAAAAAAATAATAACACAAAAATGAGAGCAACTGAACAATAATGCCAAACCCTGTAGAAGAATTCAAAACAGTGCCTGATTTGTTTGTAAACAATGATCACTATCGTCTGTATGACCAAGTTGTTGGACTCAAAGATGGCAAAACTTGAAGGGAAACAAGCGCACAAAAATAGAACAAAAATGGTGAGCGTTATTGGTCCGCAAATAAATTTGATGCTGTGTCAGGTTGATGGAGCAGAAACGAAGCTAATTGGGTTTACAAGAATCCCTTTTTGCCTAATTACTTGAGCTCGCACACAGTGCATAATACCAGATAAGACCACAGTACAGGGCTCTATTTCCTGATGGCCTGATCTGTTCTAAAACATGGAAAAGGCTATGTATTCTCCATTCCTTTGGCTTTATATTCTCAAGGCCAGTTAATTCTTGTCTATTACAGGAAGAAGTAAAATCCATCAGCCCTTTCATCACCATTAGCCTATGTCCCCACCTTTAAAACAACCCCCAGGAGTTCATTAAAGTTAATAAGAACCGAAATCTAATAGCCTCTCCACGCCAGGCTCATCAACAAACCAAAGGCAACAACGGTTACGGAATAGGCATTCCTTGACATATGGAGTATAAGACAGAACTGGGGGAAGACTTCTTTATTTTTTTCTGAGAATAACTGGGGAAAGACTTTGTGCACACTTTCTGAATGGCATTTCTTTTCGGTTCAAGATAATACTGTAGTTATCTAATTCTCATTGAACAATGGAAGACAAGCTGCAAACTTGCAAGTAGCACATCCTCTTCTCCAAAGACTCTGTGTGTGTATATCTCCGGTATCTTTCTTGCATTATGTGTATTCCCTTTAAGGTACGGTGGTCCCCTATTTAGAGAGGGCCAGTACCTCAAGAAACCAACTTTAAAAAAAGATATAACATGGTACTACCATAGCAATATCTAAACAAAGGCAACTACCGTTGACAGTTTATTGGCAATAGCACAAGTGACAAAAGCAGTGTGCTTCTCAAGGAAAGATTAGAATAGGAGAAAAAGAAGAGAAAGAACGCCTTTATTTCGTATATGCAGGGACTTTAATTCTTTGAGTATAAAGCAGCAACATCATAATCCACAAGCTAAAACTCATGAAGAATATCACCTACCCGAGGTTGAAACTTGTTTACTCTCCTTGCATCGTCATCATATTCGTCATCTTTACTCATGAGCATTTTATGGATTGAAGATGAAGCGTTGGAGTTGTCTGATTTTCTTCCTCGTTTAGATGATGCACGAGGTCTACCTCTTGGAGCAGCTCTTTTGGGTCCTTTGCCTCGAAGTGTTTCACCATCGTCCTTAAAAGTGTAAATACCAGATTTGTTTCAACATTGCCCAAAGGCAGAACCCTTCCGTAGTCCCTGACAAAGGTAGAGAACGCTTTTTAGAACAAATGGTTTGTCCCCCTATTAACTGAAACCCCCAACAATAAATTTGAATTCAAATTAGTATTACATAGCAATACTCAGTTCCGTCGTGCTTTATCAAAAAAATTCTTCCCCAAACAAAACCCAAATAGTCATTGATACCTATAATACTTGGAGATTCCTGTGAGTAGTTCAGAACTAAACAAGCAAAGAAATCCCACAAATGAAAAACGAAGGAAGCTTTATGCTTGACCTTATGTATATGCCCTGTACCGGCTAAGGAAGACTTACTATAGAAGCATGTGAAGAGCTAAAAACTGTCTCTTTTGATAAACAAGCTCAAATAAGAAGAAAGAGGGTAATAAACAAAATATGCTTTCTTCAATCTGTCCTTTCTTAGCAATCTTTGACCAATCCCTCGCAGCAACAGCTAATTTCCAATCAAAGAAGATTGAGAACGTCATCACCGGCTTGTGATCAGCTGCCCAAAAACAAGCTATATAATCAGCAGTGTCACCAGTACATATTTCAGGTACTCAAGCTGCATAATAATAAGCGATGTGGGCAATACACCAACATTTACAGCTAAGAACACACCAAAGCAACAAAAATACCCAGCCTTCATATATTAAACAGTATAAAAAACTCCTCCTAAAAATTTCAAACACATTCTGCAGCTCAAAATGTAAATCATTAACAGAAAAGGCAACCTTCTCTCTTTGATTTTCACCCAAAAAGGTACTCTATATTTAGTTTTAACCATGAGGTCTCTCCTATTAGCAATTTCCTTACTTAAAGAGAAATACCACAAATTAAATTTACGGTTTGTATTTTATCAAACAAACCTCCCAGCATTAAAAAAACTCAGTTCGTGAACATGAAGAGATGATGCTTTCTTTCTGCGTTAACAAACTATACAAAACAGATGCAATTCAGTCTATTTGGCCCTACAGATCATCAAGTATACAAAAAGGTGCACTAATAAGCAAATTTCAGTTGCCCACATCATAGATCAAGTTTAGACCAAGAAAAATTATACATCAGAGATTGGAACGGGAAAAAAACATAGCATTTAAATTCCAAAGTCCTTTCGTTTTGCACAATAGAACGTGTAACCATTATCCTCAAATGGAATGTGTCATCCACACTCCCAATGATCAATGCCATTATAGCAAATTCTTGGGAAAAAACATGCCATGATGTGGCAAAGTCATGCTATAGTTGAGTTGACAAAGTGGGATAAAAAGTGTAATCTCTTTCAAACTCACACCATTGAAGGTTGTTTAACTTAGTAGTTCTTTTTTCTCCTTTCCAAATTGGGCTGGCTTGTGTACTATAAAGTTTCTGCTTTTGCTTATTTTGAATAAATAACAATGGATTGTCTCATGACAAAAACCAGAACATTAAATTATCACAAGACAATGAGCATATACTGCTTCTCTGAACATCTTTAACATATGGAAAATCTGCTTTAAATCATCAACATAAACACCACACAATATCCTAATCTGCAAAACAAAGACCTGGAAGCAGAAATCAATGTCACCAAAATTGCTCAATCACAATACCCAATTATTCATCCATATTTCTGTACCAAGTGTATAAAGCAGATCAAAAATACCCAATCACATATCCATATTAGTATATCAACAGCAATTGTACATTTCAGTGTCTATGCCCTAAATGGGTGCTAACCAGAATGTCCATAGGCCAGGTTCAATCAAACATTTCTAATCATTTTGCACAAATGATTAGAACATTAGTGGCCCGTAAACTTTCTTACCACCAGATTAGCCCTGCCACCGCAACACCCGTAAATCCCAAACTCTCCATTTCAAATCTGAAGAAAGGGAACAGAATCATCTAGCAAAAAGTTGAATAATTTCTTAGCTCGAGGGCATCAGGAGTTTAAAGAAATCTAAAAATGAATATGGTTTTCATAATTTTCTGTGATGAATGTGTATATATATGTGAACGATGAATAGTGATAGAACAATCTTTTTGCGGAAAATGCCATCGTTGGACCTTTAATTGCACTCACTGATGGGCTATGCTATGAGTTAAATCAAAAAAGCTATGTTGAATGTCGAATTCCAAGTTTGCTACGAGTTGTTTTGCCCTTCGCAACACGCCGAAAATGTTCTTCAAATATAAAGAAAGGATAGGAGTCAAAGCAGGTATAAAATTGCAAATCAAGAATAAGATCAATCAGAGCAAAATTTGCATATAATCAAGTATCCTTTTCCATAAAGGAGGAATTAAGATCGTAAATACTCACCTTCTTCGTCGTCGGCAAATCCAAAATCATATCGACGTCGGTGCCGACCATTCATTTCTCGGAGATGATTCTCATCGGAGGAGAGAGCTTCACCGCACCGGTCGACGACGTCGTCGGTCCTAATGGGAAACGCGAGATTATATTTATGTTAGAAACCTGTTATTCTGGTTATTATTCAGTACAGCCAAAGCTATTTTAATAAACACAAATTCATTAAGATCAATTACTAATTCATTTTCAATTAGTATGAAATTTTTAAATGATATGTATTTTTTTGCGTTCTACAATATGAATGTATCAGATTATTAAAATATTACTAACTTAAATAGAAAGTGTACTTAAAGTGGCTTAAGTGATATTGATATGGAGAGGATATGATTCAATGTATCCGAGTCCATTTTAAAAAATATAAATTCATTAAGATTAAGTACTAAAATTTGTTTTATTTACGAGATATTCATACATCATTTGCATTATAATAATTTCTACAAGAAGAATGTCTCGGATCATTAAATAATAGTTAATATAGGTAGAAATCGTCCTTGTAAAACGCAAGAGTTTTAGAACTAAATGTTATTTCGAAGCGACGTCGTTTTTTGGTCATGACATAGGTTCAACCTGTGTCATGACGTGGAAAATAAAAAAATAACAACTAAATGTTACTTTGAAGCGGCGTCGTTTTCTTGTCATGACACAGGTTCAGCCTGTGTCATGACGTGGAAAATAAAAAATAACCACTAAATGTTATTTTGAAGTGGCGTCGTTTTTTGTTTATGACACAGGTTCAACCTGTGTCATGACGTGGAAAATAAAAAATAACTAAAAAACCCTCAAAATTCCACATTACCTGTTCCCCTCTCGTTGTATATACAGAGAACAGAGAGGGTGTGAGAAGAAGACGACGAAGACCGCCACCACCGGCGACGACCGGCGAAGAAGACGCTTCCACTTCCTGCGAGGAGGAGGCCTCCTTCTTGAACTCCGACGAGCTTCGAATCACGCGGACGACATTCGAACCATACACAACGAAGGTCTCTCGGTCTCTCTCTCTCTCTCTCTCTCTCTCTCTCTCTCTCTCTCTCTCTCTCTCTCTCTGTTGTTGCCTCTTGGTGGACTGATTAGCAGAATTTTATGCCCGTTGGTTGAATTTTTTGTTCCTTAGCCAATTTTTTTTTGTTGTGTGAGAGCTAATTTGTTTGTCAATTGCTTTTTGTCTGATCTCAAAGTGGATTTACATGTGAAATTGGTTCCCAACTGAATATAAGTTTCACTCGGGATTTAAAGGAATTCGTAAAGGTACTTGCTTCGAAAGCCAACCAATCTTCATATTCCTTATTTTCTCATTGATTTGATGGGAAGCCCCAAATTTTCTCACTTATTTCTGGTCTGCAACTGCAAGTGCTCCCTCATGGGTCTTCTCTTTTTCATACAAACACAAAGCAAATAATTTTTCAAATTCTCAAGAGGCAGTGTGGATTTACATGGATTCCACGCGATGATTGCTTTTATTCTCCCTTTTGTTGTATTTTACAACTGTGGATCACTTTGTGTTTGTGTTGAAGTTATGATCCAAATGATTTTCCAAATTTTCAATTTGTGAAAATAGCTTAGTTGTCATGAAAACTGGAGCACGTTGCCCAATCCATCAAGTGGAAGTTTATTTTGTAGTTCTCAAGTTGATCGTATTATAGATTGTAAGCGTATACTAGGAATATTTTGGTTGCTGTAAAGAAAAAGCAAGATCACAAATTTCTCTAGCAAGCTTCAATAACTTCTACGTGCGACATCCAGATGCCGATTCTATATGCATATGCAAGCTTCTAATTACTTATTCCTGCATGGCTTAGGTACAAATTTCTTTAGCAAGCTTCTATACCTTGATCAGTTTAGACTCTGTGAGGCGCCAACAATCCAATCAGTACCTTGTGGGATGCAGCTTTTATGGACTTGGCGTTAGACCTTTTACCTGTCATTCTCAAGAAACCCTTCACTCAAGGTGTTTGAAAGCAGTGTTTTTTTTTTTCTGAAAAAGGTATCCTGCACCTTATTGGAAACGAATCATTGTTTGGTTGTACAAATTGTTTTGTACGTCAAGAATGTGAAGATTTTCTCAAAACATTACAATAAGGACGCGTACAATTTGTTTCAAGTGTAAGATTCTTTAAGTGTCTCTTCTGAATGGATTACCAAAGTAGTAGCATGAATACTGGAGGATAGGTCTTTCACTCAGAAAATCCATCCCAAAAGCTTGCCTAGTTTTTGTTTTTGAAGTGGGTAGGGCTTATATGTCCATCGGAGTTTGGTTGCTACCATGGCTCACTCGTTTCGATATTTCAAGCAAAGTACAATGGGGTTTCCAGATCATTCGGATATAACATTCAATTTGAACCGGATGAAATACTGACATGGTTTGCACAATGTATTTATTACCTAAGCGTAACTAAAGTTCTTAAATATCAATTGTAGCACTGAGCACAAAGTATCGTGCAAAGCACAAGGCATAAATAACACTAGTTAGTCTGAAGTGTGGAGAGGCTGTTAGATTTCTGTTCTTTTTAACTTAATGAAGTCTTGGGGGTTGTCGGAAAGATGTGGGCAACCTTTTCACTGGGTGTTGCTGCCTATTTTTATCTATTTGTTTTGTACATCCAAAAGTTACTATTTATCTCTTAGTGAAAATGGTGATGAAAGGGGTGATGAAGAATATGCAAGTGAATTCAACTTTGATGGTTTGTTCTTTTTTCTCCCTTGCTATGAAAAAATAGCACACTTTTCCTAGCTAGTTCCCTCATCTCGTGAAATATTATCACGCGATTAATTTCAATTCGGAAACAGTCAAATAACCATGCGAAAAGATATGAATCTGATTTGGTGAGGTGTTAGTTTTGGAGAATTGGGTTTTTTTAGTTTGAGCTTATATAGAGAGGAGGAACCAAGCATGTCCACTGCAACTCAGAGATGTTAATGTGAAACAATATGCGGTGAAATTCTGTGTATCAAAAAAGGCTCGGACGAAAGAACGTAACATTACTGCAAGTACGCAAAGCACTGAAATTTTGGTGATGTTTTCGCTCCAACTTCAGTTGGGCTCGAAAAAAACAAAACAAAAAAGTGTACACTATACAAAACCAGTTACTTCACCCTTTACCGAAAGTACACCGGATGAATTACACTCGTCAAACTTTTCCCTTCGCTTCGGCCACAGATTTTTCCCTGCTCACAACAAGTGAAAAAAAAAATACAAAAAATGAGTGCAACTGAACAATAATGCCAAACCCTGTAGAAGAATTCAGAACATTGCCTGATTTGTTTGTAAACAATGATCACTATCGTCCCTATGACGAAGTTGTTGGCAATCAAAGACAATTCAAAGAAGTCATTTCGCAAAAGTTGTAGGGAAACAAGCGCACAAAAATAGAACAAAAATGGTTAGCGTTATTGGTCCGCGAATAAATAAGATGTTGTGCCATGTTGATGGAGCACAAACGAAGCCAATTGGGTTTACAAGAATCCCTCTTTGCCTAATTACTTGAGCTCATACACAGTGCATGATACCAGATAAGACCACAATACAGGACTCTATTTCCTGATGGCTTTCTCTTCTAAGACATGGAAAAGGCTATGTATTCTCTATTCATTTGTCTTTATCTTCTGAAGGAAGTTAGTTCTTGTCTATTACAGTAAGAAGTAAAATGACCTGTGTGCCAAAACATGTTACAATGGTTTATAGACAGCGTAGCTGGAAGCCTAAGATCCGGCTACCGTCAAAACAAATTATGTTCCTCCTATTCTTATTGGTTGGTTAGGTAGGTAGTGCTTCTCCTGGATCCCTTCAGCAGTTAGCCAGTTTATCATGTTCAAAACCTTTTTGCACATTCTCATTCTAATGGACACAAAGCCGGAAGGACATAAGATAAATGTGGAAAACGTTCACAAATCTACCAAAACCACAAAACTTGTATGACTCCCGAGTTCACTTGGTCAAATTTTTTTTGCTGAGGAAAGCATCGGACACTTGTCTTTCAATAATCAGTCTCCCAATGAATTCCAAGTTCTCATTCTTTACTAAGTCGTCGAATCAAATCAAAAGGAGCTTAAGTGTCGGTGAAACTGAAACACCATTATATGTATGAATTCCAATGCCTAACAAAAAAAGAAAAGGAGAAAAGAAGACAGGACAGTTTGATTGGATGAGTGTAGAAGAGATCTTTATGGTTAGTCATATTCCTATATTATGTATTTCTGACACTGTTGTTTAAGCGCATTGTGTAGATTAATGTTTTATCAGGACGTCATTCAAAAAGCAAGCTTTTGCAAATTTGGTTTAGTAAGCAGTGGAATCTACATTATTTTCTTCAAATTATGTATCACTGTGATATGCTAGGAGAATGCATTTATTTTGCAGAGTTTACTCCTGGTTGAAAAGCAATAGCTACCAGATGATGAGCTAGTTTTCATAAAGAAACTAAACAAAAACAAAATACAGGAGCTCATGTAACCGGTTGATGTACCTTTGGAACAACCAATCCTGTTCTGTCACACTTTGGAGGTGCAATTTGCTTCGTCACTTTCTGAGCCTGAACCATGCCTCCAGCTCTGGTATTGGTTCTCTGATTCATAGCATTCTCTTTACCATCTCCCAGTCTACTGTACTTCTTGACTCCCACTTTGCCAACCGCTTTTGCAGCAGCAGTAGTCACAGAATCTTGTTTATTGCCTCTATGTTGTCTCATTGCGTTAGAATGTACACCCTGGTTGACATGAAAATTTAGGGCACAACTCAGCTATATAATCACTGTTCTGTTATTAGGTCAGAATGAGAAATAGTTCAAAACTATGAACTTCACGCAAACAGTAATTAGTATTGGCAAACCGTGACGGAACTCATCAATTCCTCAAATAAAGCAAAAAATATTGTCAATATTCATCATGCTTGTCGCTAACTCCAGAGTCTGGATTTCATATAGCTAATTGAAGCTTCATAATTTGATAAGCAACAGTAGTTCAAGATTTCTCTGAAGACTTGCATAAGTTTGTGAGGATCAATCTTAATAAAATCGCTGCAACTTCTGACCTTTGATTTTGCAGTTTCCAGGTGGGCTGACTTTCCAGCAGCCAAGGATTTGAATCCCCCTCTAGGTTTAGAAGTCAAATCCCGATTGTTTGCAGTAGAGTCCTTGGACATACTTGGCGCTTTTACTTTCTCCTTTGTAACTTGAGGCACTCTCACAACATTTCTACTATCAGGAGTTATATCCTTCTTCTGTGATGCAGGAAGTGTTATGTTCTTAACATATGAAGAGGATCCCACACTAGATTTTCCCGAGGAAGATTTGCATCCTTCTGATTGCCTCCCACCATCTCTCTCCACCCTTGATGCTTGTCTTGTAGCACAACTTTTTCTAAGAGTAATCTTTAGAGCCGATAAGAGCCCACTTGTGTGACTAACAGTTTGACTAGATACCTCCAATAACTTCTGTTGTTTTTTCTCACAATTTTCCGATGTAATGGTGCCCACTGATTGGTACTCTCCCTTAATTGCTCCAGAGCTCAAACTGGTTCTTGAATCCCCAACAATGGATGAGGGGTTTGAGCAATTTGGTCCAGAAGTCCCAGTTAAGCTGCTTTTTACAGAATTTGGTTTTGTTTTAGCAGTCCCTCTTCGATGCCCATTGCTTGGTTTGGGCTTCATTGTCTGACCGGATCCTAAATTCACCCGGGAAGATTTATTGCTTAAATGTTGGACTGGATGTCTCTTATCCACCAAAACCCCATAATCGATATGTCCCCACTCCCTGCTTCTGTAAGTTTTGCCTCTTGATTGTGAGACTGAGGGTGGAAGCTTGGGAGAAGATAGCTCCTGTGTGGCAAAGTCAGCATTTGCAATCCCCTCACCAACATGAGGAAACATGGAAATTAACTGCCGGGACGAACATTGATGAATCCTGAAAATGTTATAGCACATTTTGTCATACATTAGACTTTGCTATTCTTATTAATCTTCAAAGACAATAATCTTGAAGCTACTTACGGATGGCTTATCTCAAACCAGTCATCGTCACTGCAATAAAGAAGAAGAAGGTTATAGTTGGATCCAAGAAGTTGAATCATACAAGTGAATCACTAGAAAACATGGTGCAACTATTTAAGAACCCGTTGAGGAGAAACTCACTTGTCATTATAACTGGAGGTAGCAGCAAGATCGAGATCTACCCACATAGGAGCTTCAATTTCTTCCTGTATATGTGAATCAGCAACAGCAACGCGAGTATGTTGGTTAACAAGATGGCTTTGGAAATTTGTGTAAGTCAACAGAAGGCAAGTTTTAAAGGGGTAATGATTAATAGGTTCATTTTCATTTTAGACTTAAGGTATTATCAATTGGAAGCAAGAGTTGTGCACGAAGGCCGACCATGACCAAGATCAAGAATCCAAAATTTGTAACCCAGAACTGGAGTGACGATATTGAACGGATAGTACCCTTCCTTTGATAAAACTTTAATTACATAGGACCTGATAAAATGCAAGGAAGACTTAAAGCTACTAAAGCAAAAAGAGGAAGAGATAAAGAAAATATAAAAGGTAAAGAGAAAGAAGAATCTGCAAAATAGCAAGATAAAGGTAAAAGCTTTCAAGCTGACAAAAAACAAAGGTAAAAGATTTCAAGACTCAGAATTGCAAGTGGTGGCTAGCTCATGCGGTAGAGCTCTTGGACGCCCCACACTGCATCCTGGGATCGAGTCCCCCTCCCCCCATGTAATAGATTAGGAATTATGAATGACAAAAAAAAAGACTTAGAATCAAACAAGGAAATTCATCGGGGACGCAGATTCAAAGCCCAGTATAAAACATGAACGAAAAAGGCCAAGATCAAGAATCCCGAAAACATCTGATCCATGAGGATATTTAAGACTCATTAGAATCAAACAAGTAAAATTCCTCAGTATAGGGATATTCAAGACTCAGAATCAAACAAGAAAATTCAAGACTCAAACAAGAAAATTCATCAGAATCAAACACAATAGCATAAGGACATTCAAAGACTCAAAATGAAACAAGAAACATTTCTCAGTGACAAGACATATTCAAAGCAACAAGCTATCCCAAAAAAACCAAAACCCAGCACTAAGCATGGACGCAAAAGGTCAAGATCAAGAATCCCGAAATTTCTGACCCATAAACCCTAGAAATTTACACAAGCTGCTGAAGTGAACACAAAACGGAATGCTTCATTCCCATATCTAACCTCAATCGATATTACCCAATTGATTCGAAAAACACCCATCATTATTTTACTTGAAAACAACAAGAATCACCTCTAAACTTTAATCAGTTCCCCTTTTGAAACAAAAACCCTAATCTTTTTTCACTTGGAAACCACAACAATCAATGCTGAGTTCAATAATTTCCAAGATTCAAACCAACCAACATTCAATTACCAATACAACAAAATAAAAATGTATGTCAAGATTAGCAAATAAACACTCGAACTCACGAAGAACAGGAAAAAAGAAAATTACCAGAAAAGCCCAGTGGTCTGCTGCTGGCTTGACGCTCTTCCTCGTAGCATTTCCTTCTCTATCTTGTGCTATTCCATTGTCTTTCACCATTGGAATATGGGTTTTAGGTTTCATCTTTCCCTGACCCACTTCTATCTTCTAAATTTTTCCTTCTCTCTCCAAACAAAATCAGTCATCAAAGACTGATTGTGGAATTTTGTTGACGAGAGACTCCTTCCATTTTGATCTTCATTAACTGGATTTGATTAATGGACTTTTTCGAATGTCATCTGTACGCGGATTTTGATGGAGGATGGGAATATCCAGTTTTGCACCATCCCATCGATTCATATGACCGTTGGTTGAATTCAAAAAGTTTGGAAGCCAGCAATGGATCTAACGCTCTCGAAGACTCATTACCTCCCTCCCGTCTATTTTTACTATTTCAGACACGTAAAAATGAAAAATTGAATTTCACCCTAATAAAAACAAAAAAGGGGTGCAAATATTGAAATGGGGGTGTTCAATTCCCTAAAAAAATTATTCCGATCCCAAATTGCTCGTTACTTTTAAAGAAGTAAGTTTTTATGATGAGAATGATGAGACATTTAATTGGATTTTACTCTCTGCATTTACTACTTAATTTTTATTTATTTTTTTGAACTACCTACTTAATACTTAATTGACATGACACTTAAGTGTAAAAAGAAAGGACAAAATCAATATTTTTTTGTTTTATCATATGATATATAGGGTAGTGGAAAGTTATTTAGTAGGTCAAATAACTAAAAATTAATGTTACACAATTTTTTATGTTGACTTTTTAAAGAGAGAAGTTTTTTTTGGACATCCAAAAAAGAAAAGAAAAACCAATAGTTAATAAAATAAAAAAAAGACACGCATATTGAAAAAAATTTGAGTATCATAGTGTAGTGTATTTTCCAAGGTCCAGGCCCGAACCATTTGTCAGGCCGAAATTAAGCCGGGGCTTAGTTGGCTTCTAGTAGGTTACCTATATATTATAAATAGATCTCTATATTTACAATGTGCGGGGATAGCTCAGTTGGGAGAGCGTCAGACTGAAGATCTGAAGGTCGCGTGTTCGATCCACGCTCACCGCAATCAGTGTTAAATCCTTTTGCTTTTGTATTTGAATCTCTTGTCGAACCTGCAAAACTGCAGGGGACACAAGGTCCAATATGCTTCCAATTATTCTAACCAACAGTATTACAGTACTACTGATCCTGATTTATGTATTCATATAATCTCATCCATTATTCCGTAGACTCAACTTGTCCCCTCTATTCGCATCATTAATCTCATCGAATTCTTCTTAAAAATAGACTGACAAATCATTTAATCTCATTATTTAATCCTTTCTCTTTTCACTAGACACCGAATGGGCCAAGTTATAATCGTTTGTAGAGGCAAAGAAGAGTACAAATGTCAAAATTTGTGCTAAATTAATCACCAGATTAGATGGCGCGAAAATTCAGCAAAGTGCCATAAGTAGCAAGAGTTTGTTGGAGATTTTCAAAATAATAGTAAATAATTTTTGGTTTTAGGGTTTCATGAAAAGATGTTGAGAGATATTTAAGTGAAAGATTGCAACACCTTTTCACATCAGTTGTGACTTTACTGAAATGGTTCTAACACCCTTTAGAATGGGATGTGATTATTTAGAAGAGATGCAATTGTTAGGAAGGGGTGTGTAACATTGAGTGCCTCCAAGAGGCATTACCCTTCCTAATCAAATTAGTGTCTACTAGAGACATGACTTTTCATAAATGGTGCCTAGTAAGAGGCATGACTTTTCCTTATTAATTGTCTTCAAAAGACATGACTATTCCTAATGTGTCTACTAAAGACACAATCTTTCATAAAAGGGTCTCTATAAGTCTATCTATAAATAGGCCATTTGTAAAGTCAGTACACCAAAAAAAAATTCATAGCGAATTGTTGTCTCTTTACACACTTTATTCTTAGATTCTCAGGCATACTGATATTCAGTTATTCTTGAGAAATTGAATATCGGTTCTTGGTTCCCTTATTCTCATTTAGCGAATATTTTGTCTGTCTTCGTTTGTGCAAATGCAGTAAAAAAGAATCTCGAGTTCGGTTTCGTTGTATCTTCAAGGCGGATTTGCTATTAACCCGGTGCACACCTTATGGTGGGGGCAAATACTGTCTTTAGGAAAGCATTGTTACAACGTACCTCGAATGTGATATATTGCACCAAACTTTTCCCGAGGAGACGACGCCATCAACACATTATGAAAGATCGGATTTCCAACAGAGTTGAAGTCTTGATTTCATGTAAAAATGTAGCAAATAGTAACAGGATTTTTAACTACCCCTGGAGTATATCAGTTGGTAGATTGATTTTTAACTACCCCTGAAGAGCCACAGATTACTCACATACACCAAATCACTGTATGAGTGAAAACAACTGATTTTTTTTTTTACGGTCTTGCTAACCTCCACTTAATAGATTGAGAATAATATATATATAATGACAAACAAGCTCGGATATCAATGCACATTTCACGGATATCAATATATTTTTATAGATATTAATACACTTTTCTCAGATAATATGCAATTTCTACTTATTATCCTCCACTGTTGGGTGGAGGTTAGCATTTTCTTTTTTTTATATCCCCAGATGATTTGTGGATAGAAGGATATGAGTTGGGAGATTTTATAATCTTTTGAAGCATTCTGATTGGTTGATGAGAAGGAGCAACAGAGTCAGTGTGTCACCCACCACAACTTCCAATCATGCAATCTCAACCACCCATTTCTTGATTCTCATTTCCTTCACCCATATATACACACACTCACAGCTTCCCTTCTACAAGCTTCAAGTTTGCAATTCTCAACATTTTCAGTACTGCTCTGTCAAAAAACCTCAATTCTGAGCTTGGGAAAAAGCATGGCATCAATGTTCATGGCAGCTACTTCTAGTACTAGCACTGCACTCAGGCCAACCCCTTTTCTGGGTCAAACCAGGGGAGCAAATGCTAACCCTCCAAAATTTATTGTTATGGCCTCGGTACGTCTCTCTCCCTCTCTCTTTTTTCTTGGATTAGTTAAGAGTCGCACTATTGCGTTTAAATGAAATGAGATTGTTAAGATGCATCCAATATGTAAGCAATTACCGTATCGAAGGTCCGAAATCCCGTTTTATGTAATGGTTGATGCGGTACGTAACGGTCTTTATTTCAAACCAGGCCAGCACCATCAAAGATAAGTTAATAGTC
Source organism: Gaultheria prostrata (assembly GCA_036023075.1). Taxonomy (NCBI): domain Eukaryota; kingdom Viridiplantae; phylum Streptophyta; class Magnoliopsida; order Ericales; family Ericaceae; genus Gaultheria; species Gaultheria prostrata. Next base: position 65,947 of record JAXBDA010000322.1, on the reverse strand, counting down.
ACATATTAAGGTGAGTTGTTCCCGAGACTTTGACCGGTCCAATTGACCATAGAATTGGGCCACCACTTTTTCTATATAGGAAAGGTATAGGAATGTTGACATGTGAATGCTCTCTAGTACAAAAAGGAGCACAGAGATTCATGTTGATTGTTGCCAAAAGAATTTAGATAGGAAACAAGGCTTGTTTTGGTCTAGTTTAATTATGTGACTACATGACTGTTGTTGTGGGTTAATGCTTGTGTTTTTAACAGAAGAATGATTTGTGGTATGGGCCAGACCGAGTGAAGTATTTAGGACCCTTTTCAGCTCAGACCCCATCGTACCTGACCGGAGAATTCCCCGGTGACTACGGATGGGACACTGCTGGTTTATCTGCTGATCCTGAGGCTTTTGCCCGGAACAGGGCTCTTGAGGTAATTGCACCATCTTTGCATCTTAAAAACAGTTTGGTTGTGCCTCTCAATTTCTCCTGCCAACATAATTTTCAGAGGTTAAATAGTTACGTGTAATGATTTCCAGGTCATCCACGGGCGATGGGCAATGCTGGGAGCGCTGGGCTGCATTACCCCAGAAGTGCTTGAGAAATGGGTGAAAGTGGACTTCAAAGAGCCAGTTTGGTTCAAAGCCGGAGCGCAAATCTTCTCAGAAGGCGGCCTAGACTACTTGGGCAACCCCAATCTTGTCCACGCCCAAAGCATTCTGGCGGTGCTTGGCTTCCAAGTCGTTCTAATGGGCCTTGTCGAGGGTTTCCGCATCAACGGACTTCCAGGTGTAGGAGAGGGAGAAAACCTCTACCCAGGTGGGCAATACTTCGACCCGTTGGGTCTTGCTGACGACCCAGCCACCTTTGCTGAGCTCAAGGTGAAGGAAATCAAGAATGGAAGGCTAGCTATGTTCTCCATGTTTGGGTTCTTTGTCCAGGCCATCGTCACTGGGAAAGGCCCACTTGAGAACCTCTTGGACCACCTTGACAACCCTGTGGCTAACAATGCATGGGTTTATGCCACCAAGTTTGTGCCTGGATCATAAACTCTTATTGTAACTTGAATTGATCTTGTGTCGTGTTTGTTCGGAATGAGAAGGTGTAGATTTGTGTAAATTGTCGTAGTTTCCACTTTATTCGATCTGAAAGGTTTCAAACGGCTTATGTTGTGCAATTATGAAGTCTGATTCAGACCATTTGGTACTGCAGTCTGCTGGTTTTGATATGGAGGAAATATGGGCATTTTGAAACTGACTTGGTTAGTACTCAGCTCATCTCCTTCAAAATCAACCTGCTTTACAAGGTTGAAAACATCGATTTTCTGTCATTTTTCAGAACTGGCTCAATCTGGGCTAGACTAAATATCATGCTATTTCGAGTTTGGTTAGTAACCGGCTTACCTCATCTTTCTTTATGCAAATTACGCTCGGACAGCCAAACACTAGACTTTGACTCGACTCATTTACAAATGTTAAACTCATCTAGTGTTTTAGTGTCATGGGATTCCTTCCCTCGTATCTTGTACCGTTATTGCATTTATCTTATCGGCGAATTCACTGCAAGTGTATTTATATACACAATAAAACCTCCTTGAGAGAATAATAAGCACGGAAAATTATCTTACAAGCCAGGAAAAATTATTTACATGCTGGAAAACTTGCACACAAAATGCTCAGAAGTCACTTACTCTAGTACTACCTTGTAAGAAATGACTTGATCATCTGCAAAGGAGAGCTATTTCCAGTAGCATTGCAGGTTAAAACCCACCGAACTCTTGATTATTACAAGCTAATGCATATATTTGTCAATACTGCTGCCAGAGAAAAATAGCAAAATAACTCCAACAATTCAGAGACAAACGCATTTTCCATTGAAAATGAGAGGTGATGTAAACATTCAATTACTAATATATACAATGTTGCTGGAGACAAGTTGCAAACTACATCCCACCTATCAGATGCACTAAAAACATCTATCCTATATTCAGCGTACAAAGTAGAAACACCTACATACTGCACATGCTGGAATCACAACAGCGGCGGCAGCATATTCACAACTACACTCCGAACTACTACAAAGCAAATGAGGAGGAAGAATCAGGCTCACCTTTTGTTGTACAGAAGCTCCTCGATCATTTCCCGAAATGCCCAAAATCGGCTGACATGGAAAACCAACTGCTCTTCCTTCACTCTATACTCATTGTACAACACCACCAACCATGGATGCTGTAAGGGCGCGAAAGCTCCTGAAAACAATCACCCTACTACCGTAGGGTCTTGACAACATTTTGTCTCCGAGAATACTACTCTCATTGCCCATGTCCACAACCCAAACACACATGATGTATACTCTAAAACTAAACCCCTATATCCATCCTTTGGTCTTCTTTCCCCACCATTTGCGGCGACTCTTTTCAACTTCTGAATGCCCCAGTTTGTGGATTTTCGCTTTCATATCTCGTAACCGAGACTTGTACTCTTTCTTCCACGTCTCGAACCTGAGTTTCAGCTTCCGAAGCTCTTCATCGGGGCGCCCTGATTTAGAATCCACAATTGCTTTCGCCTCATCATCAAAATCCTGCTTTTGTTGCTCAAATTCCTTTGCCAAATGACTCACAGTATTCAAACCACCATTAGTCTCACGTCCTCCAACATCTCTTACAGTATTAGAAATCTTGATGGGTGTGGTTCCCCCAGGAGTTTGTGGTCTCATGGATGTGGTATCCTCTGAATCGTAATAGTGAGGTGAAGGGGAAACATCTTGCCTTGCTAGTTGACCGGTAGTGTCGTCAGCAGCAAAACTCTTTTTGGCTGCATCAAGACTCACCTAAAGAAGATACGACAATATATAATATATAATCATGCACGTCGGAATTTGAGTTGGAGAAAAGGTTTGCCAAAAACTTGGCTATAATTGGTCTGAGATACCTCATACAAAAGCGCGACTACTTTTGCGCAAAGATAAGATCACCAACTTAACAAAACCTGGACTGGCTGAAACTGTGTTTGTGCTGTCATTTTAAGCTATGTTACAAGTTCGAAGTGATAAAAAAAAACTACATGTTTGTAAAGTCATTAAGAGCTTGTTGCCTTGTTCCATGCACTCTTCTTCTACAACTATGAAATACTAGTGTAGGACTCGATTACTTGGACAATGGGTTAATAACCAAATGAGTCAGCCATCCAACATCCTTTTTTTTTCCCAAAGTTTACTACCTCCCACCAGTATTGTTATAAATCCAAATATACACAATTGTCACAGATCGTATTGTGAAGCGAAAGTCCCACATTGCCCGAGTACCAAAGCAATATGAAATATGTAAGCTTGAGGGTCCTAACTTCATGAGCTAGCTTTTGGGGTCGAGTTCTACCCAAGACATGTAACATGGTATCAGAGTTGGGTACCAGAGATGGGTGGGGTGAGTGTCTCTGGCCTGCACGCAGCAGGTGCTGCCAAGTGAGCACGCTGCGCGTGAAGGAGGGTGTGAAGCGAAGTCCCACATCGCCTGGGTACCAAGCCACCTACCTTCACAAGGTAGGAGCGCGTGAGGGCACCCTCAAGACTGTGTAACAGTATATAAACATGCAAACTTACTTGCAAAGATACCATCTGCTTCTGCCACATCTCCTCCATCGATTTCATCTTGGCCTCATACTCTGACCATTTAGTCTCGTATTGTTGTAGTTGCTCCCGCAATGCTGCATTTTCCTGTTCCTTTTGCCCTAGTGTAGATTCTGCCTTGGAAACACGCCTTTGAAGCTCTTCTAGAGCTTTAGGCAGGACCATACCATTCTCTTGAGCTTTAGGCAGGACCATACCATTCTCTTGAGCTTTAGGCAGGACCATACCATTCTCTTGAGCTTTAGGCAGGACCATATCATTCTCTTGAGCATTAGGCAGAACCATACCATTCTCTTGCAACAGCTCCTGCCACAATTCCAAAGCATTTAGAAAGGAAAACATTACTTGAAATCCTAGGTGGATGTCCAAGTAAACATGTAGGACACTTATCACTCCACTCTTATGGAAGAGTCGATGTAAGAAAGCTAAAAAGGAAAAGAGAAGGGCCAAAAAAAGAACTTCCTCTCTAATGGGTGCACCATAAAGAATACCTTAAGTTCTGAGGTTTTCATCCCCGGCTTTTGTTTTGTATTTTCATGATTTGACTTTTTCAATCTCTGCAGGTAAATGAAACTCCTTCTAGCCAACCAGCCACGAATTGCTGCAGAAAAAAAAACTGTGAGGTTGGTAGAGTACAAAGCAGCAAAACAGTCAGATAGTCAAAAAGAACACCATATATTCTACCAGATTGTAAACGGATGATGGCCCTCAGCTGTTCTTCAACCATCCTGCGAACAGCCTGCTCTCTCAGCTGTCTCAATAAATCATGCTCCCTTCTAGCATTTTCACCACGGACAACTGCACGATTGGTAACATTTATTACGCAAGTGAAACCAGCAAGATTGCAAAACAAAAGGAAGGCAGGCTCCTTCGAAACAATAAAGCAACATATAACAGACATATGGAGAGGGATGGCAATCGTAGCCGCCCCACCCCGCCCCTAACAGGAAGGGTTTTTTTTTTTTACTTTTTGGGTAATGGGTGGGGGGGGGGAATGAAAACCCGACCCAGTTAGTGAAGGGTTAGGGTGTTACACGGTCTTGGGTAGAACTCAACCCCAAAAGCTAGCTCATGAAGTGAGGGTGCCCTAACGCTTACATATTTCATATTACTTTGGTACCCAAGCGATGTGGGACTTCGCTTCACGTAATAGTACCCCACCCTGATACCCGCCCCGATATGGGACTTCGCTTCACGTAATAGTACCCCACCCTGATACCCACCCCGATATGTATATGTATGAAATAACATTGTAACCCTTATATTTTATTTTATTTCGAAAGTACCACAATATATATAAAGAAAATCTTTCATTTTAGATTTAGGAAAACTTCAGATCATATTTCTTCCATTTTTTTTGGTTGGCAATAGCTTGTGAGGATTGGAGTAGGCATGTGCTTATAAATGATGGTTGTCCAGGATCAAATATGTAAGACAATTGAGAGAGAGAGAAAAATGCGGGGCGGGTAGGGTAGGGTAGGGTAAACCCATTCCCTGACAGGGTAGGGTATGGGGGTAGATTTCCATTATCCGGTCGGGATAGGAGCGGGGCAGGGAGAGTTTGCCAAATTTAGGGTAGGGCTAGATCAAAACCCATCCCTACCCGCCCCGTTGCCATCCTTAGATATGGACCCCGATCCGATATAAGAAGTTCTATGTGAGACTTCTAAGCCTAAACATGTTTCAGGACAGTTTAGTAAGGTCTGGATTCTGGAACAAATATTACATGGCCATCTCTCTCTTTGACTAGAATGAAGCACAGATGCATGAAGAGCACGAAATATAGGGCAACAACCAGCAAAGTACCCGTTCTATATGAAACAACAAAACACATGTCATACATGATTGCAGTGTTATTACTCCTTTCTTGAGCTCGTGGAAATGATGACGTGCACGAACACCACGGAATCGTTTCTGCACCTCAAGTGTGCCTTGCAGAACTTGTTTTCTTGTATCTTCTAACACTGCAATCTATTAAACAACAGAGAAACCCCACTTTCAGAGCAGTGGTTCAGTCAAATAGTAATGTTCTATTGCTGCAAAGCTAAGCAGGTTAAAATACAGTTTCATTTGGTGTGCGAGTTATTGTGGCTAAATAAGCCTACAGATAAACACTGGAGTAGATCAATTCTTATTCAACCTTCGTACCAAAAAACAGGAATGAGGAAAACCCAAACGAAGGTTGAATAAGAATTGATCTACTTCAGTGTTTATCTGTAGGCTTATTTAGTGTGTAAGCCTACACAAAGATCCTTGACAGCCAGAAACCTTTTACCCACGTATATGAAACCTACAGATCTGGGATACTAACCAGAAAATTATGATGCAGTAACAGCAGAGACAAAGAAAACGTTAAAAAAAACCTCTTACAGATATGTGAACTCACTTGTCCTGTTCTAAAATATAATTTTGTATAACCAACTTGATACATATCAGGGAGGACATCAAATTGCTGCAGAACGGCAACTGATGTGCTTAGTGGATCCTCACATCTGTTGTCCTCCGAAAGTAGAAACCCATACCTAATATTCATTCAAATATATTATTCCCTGGCACTCGAAAAGAAATTTTCTTTCAATAACTATACTAGAGTCTCATACTCCACCTTCTTGCAAATTCTTGATGGGTCACTCGAGTAGGATAGCCAGATCTTGAGATTCGGACAATCTCCAGAACTCCACAAGACCTGAGTTGCTCTAAGACAAGATCCTTCTCATACACACCAGGAATCTTCTTACTGTTTGGCTTGATGCAGCGAATGAAATGTGGTGTGGAGCTCTCCAACTGCTTCATTAATTTGAATAACTGACCCTACAAGCATACCAGGAAGTGAAAGAAATGGTAAGGACTTGGCCAATAAGCAAAAAGCCCATCTCACTTTTGACCAAAAGTGTATGCAGTATGGTTTTGAAAAAACCACATCAACCAACATAGGCTACTGTGTAATCTGATAATCTTCAGACATCGCTTTCAGAAGAAAGTTGGTTGAAATTTTTTATCGGAGAGGCGTTGTCATAATTTCATAATTTTTAAGCAAATATCACAGTTGCATATCTATCAAATTCAAAAAGAATTTCAAAACGCATCACTACCTTGAACTTTGTGCCAACACTTTGCTTCCGGTGATCAAAAACACCATTTTGGTGCAAAGGTCTGGCTGGTTTCTGAAATTGGTGAAGCAAACTGGTGCCAAACAACTGAGGTAGCCGGCAACTGCATGATGAAAGGAGTTGGATGATATCAGATTGCAGTGGATCTCTGTTCTTTTCCAAGAAGCCGCTTGTGTCATAGAGAACCTAAATTGAAATTATGAAGAAAACAACTCAAACGTTAGTGTTCATGAATGTAACTGTCCAAAACCCAGCATTATCTAAATAGACACAGCAAACAAAGAAATGATTTTAGAGCACAGTTGTTTTTTGATATCACAGCTGCCTACAATAACTCTAGCAAGATAAATTTCTGATTAATCCTAGCAAATGCATCTTGAAGCTTACCTCTCCAGCATAATGTTGTATAGTAAAAGCTCCACCTCTTTCTCCTTTAAAGCAAGAATTACCATTCAAGTGTTGCTTAAGCTTATTGGCAAAGGTCAAGTCCGTGGCCTTGGGGAAATTCGATTCCTCGTCCAATAAAGATATCAGCCCAATAGGTTTCTGTAAAATGCATTGCAGCGAAGCCATGAATACACAACACAGGATGCATGCAAGAGTGACTAGCATATAAGCCTGTAATTAGCTTTCATATGATAAGATATTAACAAAAAATGAGAACTAAGAGAATCATAAAGCTTCAATTGGGAACTAGAATTGTCAATCTTTTATGTTGTTTAAAACTTCAGGTTACAAGAACCAACTATGAAAATAAGGACATGGCTTGAAATATGTATGAAAGATTCACTGAAAGATTCAGGAAGAGAAACTCTCATTTTGGCATTGATAGGAAAAGAGAGCTTAGAAACAGAACTACCTTCTCAAAGAGATCCAAACACTCCTGGTTGTCTTCAAATTCTACCTTTGTCCAATCAATTCCATCCAATTCATACTCCTAAAAGTGAAATACAAACAAGTTGCATAATTAATATTGTGATGCAGTTCAGTTTGCTAAAAGATGTTCGACGAGCTTCAATCAAGCTGACGTCCTCATCAATTGATTGCATGAGCAAGAAGATCTAGGCACATTCGATAAAAAAGAAGAAGAAGAAGATCTAGGCACCCCGCACAGAGTGTCTTCAACTGCGGCTCTCAGTTAAGTAATACATTACAGTCACATTATTTCTTCTTCATAAGAATGAAACAGAAAAATAATAATAATAATAATAATAATAATAAGGAAAGAGAGATGTAGGAAAAAACCATTGTTTCATAATTCTCCAAAAAAGTAATAAAAGAGATCTGATAAGCTCACCTCCTGCTCAAGTTTAAATAGATGCCGGTTGAAATGTTGCTGCAGTCTCTCATTCGCGTAGTTTATACAAAATTGTTCAAAGCTGTTCTTCTGAAAATTAGAACTCATCACATATTCGGTAACTGTATTCCCTCTTAAATATATAAAGCAAAAAAGATACGGAGTAAATGCATACCTTAAATGACTCAAAACCATAGATATCTACGATACTTATGGACCTCCCTGTACGTCGCTTTCCCATCGCAAGCAACTTATTAATTTCTTCAACCAGCCAGCCAAACAAGCTTGAGTAGATGAATTTTGCCAAAGCATCTCTTCCGTCAATTGCCTAAGCATAAAGAATATAATAATGGTGGTCCTGTTAGAAATACTGGACCATATATTTGTGAGCATATGTATGCATATTATCCACACATATGCTTGTTTGTACAGTCAGACAAACACAGGAGTGTGAATTAGGGAATAGAGAGAGAAGGAATATTGCAAGATAAATACTTAAACAGACCTGCTGCAACGTCAACTTTTTAGCAACACTATCCTTCCCAGCTTGGATTTTATGGGTGGATAAAGCTGACATCAGGCGCTGGGTAGTGCAACCCATCAATCTGGCAGCACTGGTAACAGCTGCCAAAAGAAAGAGGAAATAAGCGTTGATACTTGATACTTGATAGCTTTATACAAAGTCCATATATGCTTTACTTTAATCGTATTGAAGTACTTCATGATGTACAACATTGAAAGGAATATATGGAGCCGAAAAATATACCATCAGAAAATAAACCATTGACAACTTGTTGAAAAAGGGAAAGCTTGACAATCAGAAAGGTATATGATTGGCAACTTGATGAAAGGAGCATGAAAAGGGAAGGTTGACAATCAGAAAGTGTATATTCGGGAGACCAAAATTTAGTCTTTACCTTCATCTGCCACTACCTCTACATGATTTTCATTGTCAATTACATGAAATGATATGTTCCCAAGCCATAACACTGCAGCAAGCATTTCAAAGGCTTGCTCTTGGTCTTCTTTGCGAATTCGAACAGTATCTAAGGCTTCCTGTCAAAAGACAGAAAAAATATTTAGAACAACAAAAACATTGACTGCAATACACAATGAACCAAGAGAAGTCCTTGCTCTTTAATAAATTTCCATCCTTGATTTACCATGAGCATTTGAAATTTCTGAGCATCATCAACATCATCAATGGCCAAGCAGTCACTCTGATTTAGATAATTGTACTCGCTAGAAGATTTTAGGTTCAGTCTATCTGCAAGGAATATCCATGACACCAAGTAAGAGGAGATCAATACTCTAAGGTGTTTTTAAATAACTAATATCAGAAATGTCATATATTTCATTAGATATCCACAGTATGAGAGCACTTTTTAGAAAAATATATATTTGTCAAAAAAATTCTCGGTGCAAAATATGAAGAAGTGGACTGAGCTTCCACAAATACAATAGTGATGGGATCAGGACAACCTTTGAGGCCAGAGGGAGCACCAGCACAAAGTTGGTAAAAGACATGGTACGACCTCTCTCCATTGTTGAGCTGAACTACTCTCGACTGCTCAAAGAAGACATAATACAACATCAAACTGGGAAGTGTTAAGTTTATAACCACAGGGAGAAGTGGTGGTGGTGGTGGTGTGGAGAGAGAGAGAGAGAGAGAGAGGAACACTTCAATATGGAAGCAACTTACCTTTTCGAGCAGAACTGTCCATGATCATCATAGGAATTGATTTTTTTTCCAAGTAATAGGTCACAAAAAAATTTATGTCAGTAAATTGAATGGGAATGGTGCCACAAGACACCGTTTTTTTAGCAACTTTATAATCTAAACATGCTTACAGGTTTGGATTTGAGCACCACATATATTCCCCGTTGCACTAAAATGAATCTCAATCAACTTCCCCTGAAAAACAGGAACGTATGTGCATTGATCACATGACTTTTCGAAAGGGTGTTTAATTCGCAAGACATAATAAACGTAGGAGTCCATTCTGCTTGGAAGGAAAAAAGGCACACACACGCACACACACAGAGACTCACAAATCGGCTAGAGTTATCATTCCTGGATGTTTTTGCATTCCCAAATGCTTCCAGTATACAACTTGTCTGTATGATTTCACTTTCGATCCCACCACTGCCACCGCCGAGAGCTGCCAAGTATTGCATCGCAATTTTAGCTGTTTCCGTTTTCCCAGCTCCACTCTCCCCGCTGTAAAATAGATAAATAATTTCTCAGGGCTATCCTAATGTAGAACAGCAGTATAACTCAAACCTCGTAGCTTATGGAAACCACAAAAGGAAGACAAGGGGGGCAACAACAGTTAGCATCAAATGAACTAACGTCTTAAAAGACAAATGAACTAACCTTATGATGATGGATTGATTTACTTCATCTGCACGATCCATCATAAGAGTAGAGTTAGAAATGGGTTTTAGTGTAAAAATAGGAATAGACGAATATGAATGTTTTCCCCTATCTAAAATTCTTTCAAGTATGCTGTAATGCACCTCTCATCATCTCATTGTAGGCAGCATCTGCTATCGCATAAACATGAGGGTTGTCAAAAAGCTTCTCCTTATAAGCTGTGACAAAATCGCTTCCATAGCACTGAACATCTTTGAAGGGATTGATTGCTATTAGAACAGGTCCTGCTTTACTCTACCAGAAACAAGCACAAGCATGGGTCAGACAAAAGGAAAAGGGAACCCCAACTTGTTGGGATGGAAATAAAATGTCAAAATCATTCTTACATAGATAATATCATGAAAATATCGATACTGAAGGTTGTGAAGAACAGATGGCTCATTCAAATAACTGAGTTGTATTAGATCATCCACACCCTCAAGGATATCTGGGTTTGCAGGCAAGAGCTCTCCTGTTGACACTTTCACAGCCTAATAGAAATAGCAGAATTTAAGTGCATGAAAATCCCACGTACTTGACTGCTTCACAATAGTTAGAAGTTTTAAGAAGGCATCAGAAATTATGAGCTCACAGTTCCATCCAATAGCACAACAGTTGATTTCTCCCCCGAAGTTGATTGTATATGTCCCAATTCCCATTGCCCATTCAGGAGTCTACACCAAACACGAAGTCTCTGAAACAAATTACATAGAACTTGAGCGATTGTCATCGAAATGAATCATCTTCAGGAAAGACATGCATCATTCCGAGCAGAATAGTATATTGATTACAAACAACAAAACTAAGGGAATTAGGAACCAAGTATGTATCACAAGTCCAATAAAAAATCAAGAATGCATCAAAACTGGCCATCATGAAATTAAAAGGTGAGACATTTACTCAAAACAAGTGCAGTCCCTGACACAGTACAAGGTCATGATAGAATTCAGGTACATAATATTCCAGCATGAAACACAATTTCCCAAGTCAAATAAAGATTGAAGGAAAACAGTCAGAAGATGAAACATGAAACTAGGATTTCTAGACTTTCACAAAACACAAAGATAAAGGATAGGAAACAAATACTTTGTCTTGAAACGCGGAGAAGTTAGTACGGCTTGAGAAGAAGATTCAATTGATAGAAATAAAAAGATCCACAAAAAGAACTACTCCAAAAACATGAAATAGCCAATGCCACAACTAAGACCCAAAAAATGGATGTCATTACAATACTAACCAATCTATTAAAGCTTGATTTAAAACCTCAACAAGCTTTAAAAACACATTCAATCTTCATTTGTTTATCAGTTCAATCGACCTCAAACAAGCTTTAATCGACCAATCACGAGCCTAGTGCAAGTATGATTGTAACAGTTTCTTCAAGCTTGACTGAAAAAATTGATGGGCTGAACACACAAAATGATCAAAGCCTTTACCTTTTTGATGAAATACCCAATATTGTCATCCCACTCAGACTCCCGAAACCTCGGGAGCGAAGTCGAAGGCTCAGCGGCAAGATTAGCCCCGCCTGTTCCATCCGTCCTCATTTCATACTCCTCTTCTTCCACATAGGGCGAATCACCAGGCAATTCTCTATCCTTTTTGCCCCCAAAACTACCAATTCTTGGCCCCTTAATCCCTTCCTTCTTGCTAGATTGGTCTGATAACGTCGCCGGAGCGGTATCGACTTCAAAATTCGCCGGCAACGACCTCCGGGCCGGGCGAAGGCGGGCCCGAGAGTTCGGCCGAGCCGGCAATGCCGGCGGCAAGTCCCTCGGCTTGTCTTCTTCATCCTTTCGCCGGAGCGAATCCAGCATTTCCTCTAACGAACTACGTACCATCGACGTCGGTGATACCGACGTCATCATTGTATTGTATTCTCGAATTTAAAAAAAAAAAAACCCTAACTAGAACAAAATTCAGAAGAAAAAAAGAACAGTTTCTTTACCGGTTCTTGAATTCAAACAATGTCGACGTTGACATTGCCGGGAAATAAGAATTTAAAACCCTAATTGGGCTTTTGACGAATTTGGATTTTCGCCAACAGGAAAGGTAAAAACCTAATTTTTTAGGGTTTTGTTAGGTTTTTGGGGGTGAATTCGAGTTCTTCCAATGGAGAACGGAATAAATTCCTGGAAACGGAAAAAGAGAACACAGTCGAAATTCTAGAAAGAAAACACCGAGAATTTTGTTGGGCAAAAACAATTTTTGAAAACAGAACCAAATTGAGAGAGAGAGAGAGAGAGAGAGGTTGGGTTCGTTAACTGTCACAGCCCAAGAGGAAGAAAGGTAAAGTTTTTAGAGAGAGAGACGGAGAAGGTAGGAGAGAGAGAGAGAGAGAGAGACAGAGATGAGATTTTAAGGATTTAATGGCAGGAACAGAAATAGAAATTATTAATGTCATTAAAACGGAGCTTAAAAAGCTGTTAATGGCTGTCTTTTTGAAAACTTTCCGTTTTGAAAAAAAGAGGGTGAATTTCACTGACCTCCCCTAAGGTTTCGAACATAAAAAGATACCGCCCCTAAAGTTTCTGAAATAACACTGTCTACCCCTAATTTTTTTGCTGTTTTTTCTTTTAATCACTCCACTGTCTTCTCCTAATTTACCTGACAATATCAAAAGATCCCCTGCAATTAATTTTGAGTGGATGGCGTTAACAATTGTGAGAAAAGTACTAAAGTATTCTTATTAAGACCCTGATCATGTGTTCAAACATCAATGAATATGTAATTCTAAAAACTCTAGATATTGAAAGAAAAATTTCATATAAATATGGGGAAGGAAATGTAGGGAAAACTATCTATATTTTTTATATATTAAAAAATGGTGGCATAAATTATAGAAGTTTTTGAAGTTTTAGTAATAAATTGGAACAATTGAGTTTGGTTGTAAGTGTATTAATTTGTGACATTAAAGTGTACTAATCAGGTAGTTTGGTACCATCCTCGCAAATGTTTCACTCCATCCCATTCAAAAATTAATGGCAGGGGGCTCTGTTGATAATATTTGGTGAAGTAGGGGAGGACAATATTAATATTATTTCAAAAACCTTAGGGGAAGTATTTGTTTGTGTCAGAAACCTAAGGGGTGGTCAGTGGAATTTATCCAAAAAAGATTTGTATATTCTGAATCTTCATTGAAAAGGACATTTGATCTGAACTTGGTTTAAGAAATCTGAGTTTCAAGTGGGGCCTGTTCTTAGAAAACCGTTCAATAGGGAATAAAATCCAAGAAACCTGAATTTAAAAAATTGAATATACTACTGTGGGATGCAAATGAAATTGGGGCCTGAATCTGAAGTACTGAACAAGTGGACATACATAAGATAGACTCTAATTGGGGAATTAATGTCCTGGAGTAGGTGCAGACTATCGTACACCTTGTCTTTTTTCTTTTTCTTTTTCTTTTTTAATTACTCAGAGTAAGTGCGAACTAATAAGTCACTAACGGATACTTCTTTTTTCTGTTTTTTTTTTTTTTAACTACTCCAAATTTGTCCAAAGAGCTAACAAATTAACCACCATCCCGAGCTCCGTCGGGAGAAACAATTCACAACTTCCGGGCTATTCATGTGGATTGGGAAAAAATGTACTACAGTACAAAAATTTCCGTAAACGAAGAAGCAACAACTTCTAACAGATAACCCAACCAATTAGATCAGAAAATAAATATCGGAATTTGGAAACCAAAAGATAAACCCCACAATCTATTCCCAATCCAGAATGCCAATGGTTCACAAACAAAATATTCAACTGAGCCAAATCAAAACTGTGACCGTCGTTAGAGCTTCAAATACCTTGTTGCCAGAGCCACCAAGCTGCGCACGACGGTGGAATAGATCAGGGGCAGAAAATATATAAAAACGAAGGCACCATTTTCATTGCCAAGCATCTTTGAGCTGCCTCGACAAGGACTTGATCCGGAGGTTTTTATGAGGAAAACACCCCAAATCAACTCCCAGAAGCCTCGTCTCCTCCCTCGTTAGTTCCACCTTCGCTACAGTGACTCGTCACTATAGCACTTTTCTCTCTCTCTCTCTCTCTCTCTCTCTCTCTCTCTCTCTCTCTCTCTCTCTCAAGTGCAAAAATCATTTCCCTCTCTCAATCATGACTAGATTAGGTTCTCATATAAAAGAGCTTGGGTGTGCGTGCGGTGTATTTAGGCCATCCCCAACAGCCTCCCTAAATTTTTCTCTACAAAAAACAGTGAACAGTGCACATTTTTCATTTTACCAATCCACGTATCCAACAATTCCTCTCTATTACCCTCCCTATTTTAGTTAAATAATGATTATTAGGGGAGGGAGGGAGAGAGAGATAATAAACAAATGAAAAAGTGAGTGAGTGAGAGAAAGAGAAAGAGAGAGAGAGAAAGAGAGAGAGAGAGCGCGCCTGAGGGGGGACAGAGAGAAAGAATTAACTATTGGGAGTGTAGTGAACAGTGCCTCCCCAAATGGGGAGGATTTTGGGGAGGTTCTGTAGCATTTTGTATTTTAGGGAGTGGTTTAAGGAGGCTCGGAGCTTGTTTTTGGGTTTGGCTCCTTAAAATAAGGATAAAGAGGGGTTTAAGGAGCTCTTGGGCTTGCTCTTAACAGGTCATGACTCATCTCACTTGATCAATAAATGCCTATAGTGTGACAGATTTGTGAGTCCCACTTGTCAAAAAAAATTATGCTAGCCTAGCACACGTCCTAGTGGCCGGCCCACTTGTGTGCAGGGCCGGCCCTGGGCATAGGCCGACAAGGCAGTCGCCTAGGGCCCATAGTTTTCGGCACAATAAAAGAGCCCCCAAAACTAAGACCATAATAAATATTATATATGTCAAGACTTTAACAAATGTGTCAGTTAGTTGCGGTGGTTTGATCTTTGTTGCATTTCCTTGATTATATCTAGGTTCGATTCTCTCTGGGATTAGTTTTCAAGCCCTTTTTTTTTGTCAATTCTACAAAAAAGACATCATGTCCTGCCAAGGGAGCTTGAACTCACGACCTTGGAGTCGTAACTCCCATGTTCCGAACCAAATGCCACTGAACCACACGGATTTCTTGTGTTTCAAGTGGAACAACAAATATATATAAAAATAGATAAGAGGCCCCATTATCAAATTTTGCTTAGGGCCCCAAAAATCTAAGGGTCGGGCCTGCCTGTGTGCCCCAAAGCTTAAATGCCTCGGCTGCCTTGGGTTGGCTCTCTCACATCGGAGAATTTGTGTGTGTGTGTGTGGTGTATTTAACGGGTCACTTCTTTCACATTGTCAACAATTGTCCATTGTGAGAGATTTGTGAATTCCACATTAAAATCTGTAGATCAATGGAGTAGTTTTGAAACAGGGAGAATATCTACAAGTCCAAGTTTATTGAACGCGACCTCACGAGGCAGGAGGGAATCAATAGTTTGAATTTCAGAGATATTCACTCTTAATTAACTAACGGAGTTTTATAGTTTAGGGAATTGAAGTTCATACCCCCCATTTCAACATTTGCACCCCCTTTTTATTTTTATCAGGGTGAAATTACCCCTCCATTTTATAATCCCATGGGGGGTGCTGATGTTGAAATGGAGGGGTATTTCAGTAATTTCACCCTAATAAAAATAAAAATGGGGTGCAGATGTTGAAATGAGGGGTGTGAAATTCAATTCCCATATTTTATTCCTTTATTTTCCACCAACTGCATGGATACTGAAATTATAGGAGTATTTAAATTCTGTACACCAATCAAACTTTATCATACTATATATTGTTTCTGACATTAAATTTAGGGTTTATTCTACTTGTGCATCCTTAAAAACGAGAATGCCACATCAAGCATTATTAAGGTTGATGTGAAGATTTAAGTTATTGCAATAAACGGATCTATCACCTTCTTGTGGTCTAATAGATGCATCTTAATATGGCAATAATAAATTTTACAGTTGAAACACGGTATCTGAACTTTAATTATGATGACAAACCTCTACATAACCCTAGTTCAAGGGATCAGAAAAACGAGCATTGTGATGTGTTGAAAAACCAAAAAATGCGTCTTTACTATCTTCTCTCGAGAAACTGTAACAGCTTACGTATTCAAGAATCCTAGAAGTCACTACAAAAAAAAAATTGATATTTAGTGGTGAAAACAATTTTGTCAACTGTTGCCACTAGGTTGTCACTAAAAGTGTGTTGCTAAAGAATTCAGTGATAATTTTAGTGAGATGTCACTAATCCTGTAATTGGTGACAGCTTAGTATAAAAAGCTGTCACTAAATACTTTTTAACAATACACTTTTAGTGACACGTTGTTGTCATTAAAATTCAATTTTTTTGTAGTGAGTAAAGACACTCAAAACTAAGCCAAAAAAATGAACTAATATTATAATCTATGCTCAAAAGTCTTGGGATGATCACCATCGCGAAAGGTAATAATTATCGATTATTTTATGGAAAAAATGAGTATATTGGAGAGCGAAATGATGAAGGGCAATTTATAAACACGAAAAATGCTTTTACAACTTTATTTTTTGACCATATGAGTAATGAAAAAGAATGTAAGGTTACATTTGTAAGGACCACTAAACATTTCAATGAGTTTCTCATTTTCTAAAGCTTTTATACACAGATTTCGAAATAGATCAGTCTACTCACATACATCAGTTACTTTTAGGATATTTAGCACTTTTAAAACAATAATGATACATACACAACCGGGCTCACAACCGGGTTACCCGGGTACAAAACGACGTCGTTTTGTACCCCAAACGCAAAAAAAAAGAAGAAGAGAAAACGCAGAAACTTTCAAAATTTCGGATTTCCTTCTTCCCAATCCCATTCGATACAGAGAGAAACCCTTCCCCCCAAATTTCAGTCGTTCAACTTCAGAGAGAGAGATAGCGAGGGATCCACGCACCCACCTTTGCCGGAGCTAATCCACGCACCCATAGTGCCGAACACAACCGACGAGGTCCTCCTTTTTCGGCGACCATTCCCCCCACACAACCGACGAGAGAGAGAGAGAGAGAGAGCGACCTTGGTGGTAGTCGATTGAAGGTATGGCGACGGGGGCTGTGCTCCTTTGAAGCTGGTAGGAATGGCGACGGAGTAGCGTGAGAGAGAGACCTTCGAAGCTGTTATGGCAGCTGCGACGGTGGGGATCGAATGGCATGGGAGAAGTCTCCGTCGCCCCTCTCTATTGCCGATTGAATGGGTGCTCGTCGCCCCTCTCTGCTCTCTTTCTCCTCTGTATCGAATGGGAGGGGAGAAGTGCTAAGATCTGTTTTTTTTTTTACGTCGTTTTGTACCCGGGTAACTCGATTGTGAGCCCGGTTGTGGAGACCTGGTTGTGTATGTATCATTATTGCTTTTAAAAATGGGAAACTCACCTTTTACTACTTAATTTATGTGGAAGGTAGAAGGTAGATACTAACGCAAACGTGATCCCCGCAAATCAAGAGGGAAAGGCCCAAGTAGATAAAGAAAAAGTATTGGATCAAAGTCAAACAAAACCAAGAAAAAGATGGGGAAAAAGCCCCCTAATCCACATTCTCCTTTTTTATTTTGGACCTTAATGCTTGTCATTTTCTGTTTCTCTTATAGTGACATTGGCAACCTTTTATCTTATTATGTTTTAAACTGAGAAGTCTG
Source organism: Gaultheria prostrata (assembly GCA_036023075.1). Classification (NCBI taxonomy): domain Eukaryota; kingdom Viridiplantae; phylum Streptophyta; class Magnoliopsida; order Ericales; family Ericaceae; genus Gaultheria; species Gaultheria prostrata. Next base: position 47,902 of record JAXBDA010000322.1, on the reverse strand, counting down.
GGTCAGTTGATTCACACCTCGATTAATTTTAGAGGTTCAATCTTTTCGCCGGAAGCCTAATTAAAGTCGGAGTAATTTAAAGCTCTGTATGGATAATTCTAAATGAGTTGATAATACTTGAAAATTTTCGAGCATGAAATCTTGGGATGGTGTAAGCTGTAAACACCAAATCTATGGTCATGATTAATTACAGGCAAACCCCTTAGGGTTATTGGCAACCTTTTGTGCTTGACAGTTGACATGTTGTGTTCCTTGCTCTTTGGAGTATATGATTTCACTTCTGTTTTCACATATGGATGGCATGTGACTGGCTTTGATGGATTCACCAAAGAGGAGGTAATTCCATCATTGTTGGACTTCATTGATGGGAGATATGGTCTTTTTTTAAGAGAATTGTTATTGGCACTCTACTTTTCTTTATTGACACTCCTTTTTTTTGTCTCCATTCATAAGGTGCAAAGATAATTTTTCCTAATAAAGACAGAAAAGGGAGTGCCAATAAAGACAAGTGGGGTGCCAATATCAATTCTCTTTTTTAAGTATAAATACATGTAAATTATATATGGACATGTATCTTTTTTATATTGTGATGATAGGAAGATGGATTGTGCACGTACGGTACAACTACATAAGATAGGGTAATGGTTGTGAGTCAAATTAAAAAATCTCACAAACATTTCATACTTCACAAGTTAGTGGCACCACATAACAAAACTATGTGCGTCATGCACCCAGCACATACTAGAACGTAATTACGATCCGTATTAACAAAATCTCACCAAGATTTCATGCATCGGCAGTCTGGTTTTCAAGTGTGCATTGTGAGAACAAAAATTGCTTGACGGTTTAATTGATCCTTCTAATAAGGTACGGTTTAGAAATTTTGAGATTAAAAATAGGTCGGAAGTTTTTTTTTTTAATTTTAATTTTAATTTTTTTTTTTGAAGAATGGCAAGAAACTCATGCAATGCACGTTATATAGAAGGTTAGTAAGTTAGTAGGCGCCAACTCTCAAACTCGAGATCTTGGTTGCAGTTTGTTAACAACTAGTACTACGTTAATCTCAAACGAGTCTTAATCGAGTTGAGTACAAATGACTTAGATTAATTTAGTGATCAGTTTGACTTGCTTAAGCTTAATTTACTAAATTACATAATGACCTGGCCTAGTTTTCCAAAAATATTTATGGGAAATCTCATAAAATCAACTGGAATTTTTTTATTTTAGCACCTTGATTTTATGAGAAATAGAAACTAGGCCTAAAAAAAAAAAATAGGAGGTGGTGTTCCTGTCCATGTGCCTACATGATTTCTAATCATTGCCCGTAGTTGATAGGAAGTTGAATGAAACTGTGATGAATCATTTTGTTTGGAAGTACTTGCAAAAGAATGCGAAGCAACACCCCGGGCCCATGCCTTTTCTGGTGGTTAATAAGAGGAATTGCATGGTCCATGATCCACACGAATATATGTGGTGGAATAACAAACCCCCTTACTAAACTGGCAAGCACAAAGGGGAGGATGGGCATCTCACGGCTGCAAATGAGTCGAATTTTTTAAAATTCAGGTTTGTTCATTGAGTTTTCCATCGAATTCGAGTTAAGTTCGAGTTCAATTAATAAAAATTTGACGAGCCGAGTTTGCCTAAGTTTGAGTCAAAGTCGAATTTGTTTACGAGCTTTAAAGAGTTAAAAAAAAACTATAAATATTTATGCTCTTACATAGGTCTAGAATTTTAAAATAAAATAGGAGTCGTATTTATTCTGCACATAAAAAAGTTCACATAAATATAAATTATTAAAACATATTAAAATATAAACTTATGAACTTCTAAATGTTTATACATGTACAAGTCATAAAATTTTCATTATGTACATATAAAATTTATGTGCATTCAAGGTTATATGTGAAATTTTTATGAGACTCTTGGTTCGCAAGTAAAAAAAATGCCAGATAAAAAATTTAAGGAAGTCTAGCCCAAGTGAGCCTAGCCCATTATTATTTGCACGACATGAAGCCCAAGTGATTGTAGCCCAGTTATATGTTGTGGATTGGCCCAAACATCAAGATTGAGACGAGGAGGCGAGGCAGTGAAGGATGGCAATGAGGCGGACCGGGGTTGGATTTACCCTCCCCGTACCAGTCCCGTTCCCTTTGGAGGCAGAGTCGGAACGGGAGAAATCGAAGAAGTATCGAGTCGGGGAGTAATCAAGTCCCCATTCATCGTACTAATTTTCACTAATTTTGTTCTCTTTAGAATGTTATGACTAAAAAACAAGATATTGGTGAGAAATGAGAGGTAAAAGAAACGACACAAAAGAAACAAAGTCATAAAATAGTGATTTATTATTGGATATTTTGCTCTTATTATATCGCATTTATAAAATCTATATAGATATATACACACAAAAAAAACAAGTATTCCGGTAATAACAATAATTAAAGTCGGATCCGAGGAAGCAAATATCACTCCTTCCACCTCCCTCCCCTGAATCGGGTATTACCCACTTGGAGTGAGGCAGAGAGGTCGGAAGCGGGGACGAGACGGAGTTAATTGCCGTCCCTTGGCAGGTGGCAGCAGATGAAACGTTTTTTAATTGCACCTCTTTCTAAACATTATCTTTCGGGAATAACAGTAGCAGACTAGCAGTGTGCGTGGCACAGTGAACCACAAGTCCTACAAAAAATACACTTATCTCGAAGTTAAGCTGAAGTGTTAAAATCATTTACTTTATAAATTATTTTCTCCGTTGAAGATACTAGAAGCTCTAATATTAAAACATTCAGCGCTTGTGAAATGAAAGCGATATAAATTATGAATTGATATCATTCAAATTCTTCGGGTCTCTCGTTGTGCTAAATAAAAGCGATATAAAAATACGGATTTCGAGATATGTCACTCTCTTCGCACATTATCAACATTAAAGTAATTATTTGTTAAAATGTGTCCCGGCACATGATAAGGCTCATTAATTGAGTCTAATTAAATCTTTATTTGCATGGAAAATATAAGTTATAAGCAATCGACACACAATTTTTTACTATTTTTTGCATGGGAAATCTACATATATCAATTACTTTCACTATTTTTTATAAAAACAGATTTAATTAGAATCATTTAATGAACCTCATGTCTCTGGGGCACATTTTAACAAAATCCTTTCTTCTCATCTTGGTCTCGGCCGGTAAAGAAAGTAGATAGAAACGTTAATTCAAGTATTGGTAATTATGCCAATTTTAACTCAACTTTTGGCGATATGGAGTAAATGAAAATATTTTTATTTGAAGAATTTGCCAAATTAGAACTTTGGAAAGTGTTTTGCCCTTGAGTTCCACTTGCACGCCTTTCAAACACACTAGAATCGGGTGAGTTTACCATCCATTTTGACATCAAAATCGTTTATTTTGTAAGTCTAGATATATATGAACTTATCCATGACAAAAATCACATTGATCGGACATTGATAGTAATTTTAAAATTTTACATTTTCCTTTAGAAAAAAGATCGTTAAAATTATTTTTTAATTTATTCTATTGATTTGAATCAAACATTTATCGATATTCGATCAATTTGTTTTTTTACATGAATTATATAGACATATAGAGCTACAAAATGAATTAATCGAATTGTTAAAATATGTTGCGTGTGTTTCAAAGATGTGTACATAGCAAAGGTCTTCAAGATTAAACACCCCAAAACTCATGCTGAGTTTTCACAAAAAATATCATATTTTCATTATAGTAAAAAATGGATATTTTTTCCCACTAGATATTATTTTTGTGATGTTTGTGACACGAATGACTTCATACTCCCTCCGTCCCTTTTTAAGTGATCCATATGGGAATACGTGCAATTTCAAACTCCTAAAAAACATAATTCTCGATATAATTTTGTAATTTTTTTATACCAAATTAAAGTGCTCATTGAGTACTTTAATTTGGTGCAAAAAAAAATTAAAAACGTTTTACGGAGGTGCCTTTTTTAACGTCCACAAAAATACACGTTTCCCAAGTGGATCATTTAAAAAGGGACGGAGGGAGTATTATAAATAGTGATAGAAAAAAATGGTCTTTGAGATAAAAAAAATTCTCTATCTAGTACCTAGGTGGTGGTGTAGTGACGGACTCGCCTTTTTCGGACAGTAGTAGAGATGCAAATGAATAGAGTTGCTCACGAGAAGCTCGTGGCTCGGCTCGTTTACTAATTGAGCCGAGCTAGAGCTCGAGTTTTGGGCTCGTTTAGTAAAGGAGCTCGGTAAAGCTCGGCTCGGCTATATGGGCGTAGCTCGTTAAAGGAGGCTTGTTAAGTAAATTACCCTGGCTTGGCTTGCTCGATTTTTGACTCGTTTACTAAACGAGCCAAGCTCGAACTCTGTAAAACTTGGCTCGGCTTGACTCGTTTCCCTAGACAGTAGCTTGGTTTAAACCAGACATTCCACAAGCGGGTAGGTAACTCCTATGGTCAAAGCTACCGAGTTGGAAGAGGAGGCCCTGTAGTGAGGGTTGTAATGAGCCACATCCGGCCGTCCATTTGGGAAACCGACGGCCTAGATTTAATCTAGACTCGAAATGATCCAAGCCGTTCATTGTTTGGATTAAAATTTGTGCGTTTATTATTGAGATGGACGGTCCAATGACCTTGTAGTGAGCTCCTCACTATAGAAGATCCCGCCGCACTCGAAAGAGTTGCTATGCTGGTTGACCCCTCCAACCTTTTGCAGATAAAAAAGAAAAAAAAGATACAGTAGTAAAAACTTGTCTTAATTATCAGATTCTCACAATATCTATCCACAAGAGGGAATCTTCTCCCTCTCATATAAAAACACCCTTTGACTCGTGTCATAATTACTCTCCTCACTGTCTTCCATTCTACCGTCTTTATCCCTCCAACACAAATTTCTTGTATTTCACCATTTCCAGCCTCTCTCTCTGCTCTCTGCTCTCTGTTCTAGGCTTCAATGGCTTCCTCATCGTCTACAAAAGCCTGCTTCCAGTGCGGCGACTCCAACTCCACCCACTTCACAAACGGCTGGCGGCTCCGAAGCGGCCACTTCGCTCAGCTCTGCAATCGATGCGGGTATGCCGTCTCTCTCTAGATCTCCCCCCCTCTCTCTCTCTCTAGATATATATACACACACATATGAATTTTTCTATCTTTCTATGTTGATGGGTTTTTGAATTTGTTGCAAAGCCTAATGCTTGCAGATTTGTTTGAATGAATCTGTAGATTAGTCGTAGTGTTTCTGATCAACTTTTGTAATTAAGTAGCTAAATGCGTTATAATTGTCATTTCTTTGCTTTAATTTTAAACTTGATGGACACTGATCTTTTTTCCTGAATCAGAGGTTAAGGTGTTTTTTTGTTTACTTTCTTGCATGTCAAGCAATCTTGAAATTAGTCTGCTATGCACCAACGTGGAATGTTTTCGTTGCAATCGGCGCTACATACCCGTTCTCTGAGGAATTTTTCAGTGCCGAGCGGGTTTGGCTGACGTGGTATCCGCTCACGCATATCCGGCTGTCCAAGAACGCAACGGACAGCCCGGATTAAAACACATTTTCCTTTTCTTTTCTCTTTTTTTGTAATACATCCAGCAGGCCGCCCTCTTTTTTTTTTGACGGCCGGTGGAGCCGCTCGCGCGGCATTGAAATTTTTTTTCCGTTCTCCATTAGTTCTGTTTGCAACTGGCTGTGGACATAGTCATATGCTTGTATTCATAATTCTGCAATTTCGATGAAATGGTGGGTTAAAAGTGAATGTAGTGACGCATTTGAGATTTAATTCCATTGTCTTACAAAATTTGAGTTTATGAATTTATTTGGTGATATACAACTATGATTTTCCGTTGCCCTAGTGTTACGGTCGGGAATTAGGGATGATGTTGTGCGACACGCCTAATAGGATCTTCACGAGGTGCATGGACGGAGCCAGGATTCCAATTCGGGGGTGGCGTCCAAAATCAATAATCTCCCTCTCTCTATGTCCCATAAAGATAGTCTATTTAAAATGACGTGCAATTTTCGGATAAAAATTTCAATTAGTTCTTTAATTTTGTGTCAAGAAATGTAAGAAATTATGCACGGAAGTGCTTTATTTTTTTATCCAAAAATTGAAGGTTTTTTTGGTAGTAGACTATCTTTACGGGTGGAGGGAGTAATTAATATTAAAAAAGCAAGTGTTTTAAGATTTATTATTTTTAGTACCCGAAAGGATACACATTTTGCTAGGTTAATCATCCATATACATACTTAATACCCAGAAATTGGACATTTTCATCGATTAATGACTCATCAATATGCTTAATACCAAAAGTAATACACACGTTTTGAAGAATAACACCGTTCTTGCAATACAAAATTAGTTTTTTTGTTTGGACCCGGGGGTGGCATGTGCCATCTTCCCCCCCTATTACCCTCCGTCCCTGACGAGCTGATAGGTGGGTATTGGTGGATAAGAGGTGGCTGGAGGAGACCAATATGTGAAGATGGTGGACACCTGATGATGGCTGGAGATAATCGGAGGTGATAGCTGAGCACCCTTAGGAGAGACTGGAGAGAGTGGGGCAGTTGTTGAAGATGAGAAAACTGGAGGGAGAAGGCATTGTTGGTAGGGTGGTGGCCCCATTAAAGGACAATCCTCTTATACAGTGGTCGAACATTGGAGGGGGACAACTTGCATTGGATGCTTGGGTTGTCCCCCTTTGTCTGAACTTTCCGAGGAATGCCTTCCATCTCAAGTATCAGAGCTAGACGGTGGTATAATGAGATGGGAGTTGCCAGTTACGAAGCTACACAATCTCATGCTCTGCTCAACGTCCCCTTTGTCCTCACACCGGCCAAGGTGTAGTCTATTCCTGAATGGGGCTGACCGAGCAGTCCTTTATGGTTGAGCCTCTAACCCGTTAATGGTCTTATAAGTGAGAATCCTTGGTCCTCCTCCAATGGTCTTGCAGAGTGATGTAGTGATGTGGAAACATCCAACACATGTCTTTTACGAGAAGTGCTGGGCAAGCAGGATGCCCGTTGGTATATAACCAAACCAAACCAAACCAAACTGAGCCTTATGTCCCAGTTTGGTTTGGTTTGGTTATATACCAACGGGCATCCTGTAATGAAACAAAATTACATAGATGATATTTGGTTTTAAGGGATGGTCATATATCACACCAACGTATATGTATTAACTATTGTGTGTGCTGCTATATTATGATTACTCATCTGGATTGTTAAAGATTGTTCTTTTGGTTGTGTTGGATTACTTTCGGCTTATTAGCTTATGGTCCTTGGCAGTCTTCATGTTATCTTCACTTGTTCTTCTTACTTACTAGTTACTAGTATGGTGAAATTTGGGCGGATGCATTGACAAGTACTATGTGCTGACATACCTTTTCGGTGTCTTACTCTTTCCGTTGTGCATTTAGTTCTTTGTACGAGGAAGGAAGATTCTGTGAAACGTTTCATTCAAAAGATGAGGGTTGGAGAGACTGTGAATCTTGTGGAAAGGTTAGTTGAGAGGTAGCTAATTTTGCAGATATTTATTCCTAAGATTAATTGGTGGATCTCTAGAGAAACCATCGGGGATACTTGGCTTCACCATGCCGATTACATACTAATCCAAACTTCTTTACCAGATGGTTCACTGTGGGTGTATTGTTTCATTCCTTGCATATATGCTGTTGGATTTCGGTGGAGTGATCTGCATGCAATGTTCAAGAATGAATTTCATTCTGGTAAGAGGATACTGCTATCTTTCTCATATCATTCTTCTGGGCTTTCCTACCCCTTATGCAATGACTTTCCAAGTGGTCATGATATCAGTGCTTCATGGTTACCCTAATCAGTTAATTAGTAATTACCCACATCTTTTCCATTAACAAACACACATCCAGTGCCCACTCTCCAGTTTTATGGTATGAGACCATTTTTTGAGGGGTATTAATGACAACCTAACCACCCCAACCATGGATTCTGCCGCAATATCAGGATTTGCTTACCATCATTGGTGTCAGGGTACAGAATGAATTGTTTATGTTTTACTTTAAATTTTGAACATTCGTAATTTCAGGCTCGAAAACGATGTCTCTCTTCTGAACCTCAAATGGGAAATGGAGAAACTCAAGGGGATGCTGCTAGGCGAATCCAGATAGATCCTCAATATCGGCCTCGGGTGACTGATCTTGAATTACAACAGATCGGCAGAAAGTATCCTCCAATTTTCATTTATCCTGTTGATTTCAAATTTGTTAATGGACTATTTAGCTGCATATCAATCAATGCCGAGAAGTCATTTGAGGTTCTGAAGCCATGTTTTCTTATCATCCGTATGATACACTTACATTTTAAACAGTTGGTCATGCATAGCTTTAATGTGACATTTCACTTTATGGGATTTCTAATTCGTCATCCTTTTAAGTTTTAAGTCCACTATCCTTGACTATATGTCAGAACAAAATCTGTTGTGATTCCTTTGTTCGAGAAACTATTGTCTGCTAGTGACGCTGATCACAAGCTGGCACGTCTTGTAATACCCAAAAAATGTGCAGAGGTGAGTCTGTAAACTGCCTAGATTAGATGCTACAGTTGTTCATTCTGCTTACTTTAGTTTGAAGGATTGAATTTGATGTAATGTATTACCTGCAGCGTATATTTCTTGGTGGTAAAAAAAGATTTTTTGTTGGTAAAAGTCTCTTTCCATGTGTTATACAGTTACACTGTAGGGTGTTCATATATCTTAAGAATCTTCGTTTCTCATACTCCATAAAAGAACTTATTGCTAAATGCTGTGGGAAGCAGTATTCCACTGTTTTAATGTACTTACATTCTCTTCTGTGGTTAAAACCTTAAAAATATTGAACAAACTCGAAACAGAGGTTGCATGGACTAATAAAAGTTCCCATTTGAGCTTCTTTTTGGCTAATGAATCTGAAAGGCCTTGATCCTATCTAAGATGGTTCGAAGGGCACAGGCCGCTGTTATGCTGGTGGGGGTACTTTTCTACGTCGTCTGTTCGCAGTGCATTTTGCACACCACTCTGTAAACTTAAATATGATCCTGTAAAGTGATGCTTTAGGTGCCCATTGTAATACATTCGTACAATATGCATTATCAGCTAATATTCAATGTTAAATGCTCTAAGGGCTTTGATTGCTCATACCGTAACCGTCAAACAGGCATTTTTCCCCGAAATTACTTCCCCGCACGGGTGTCCTGTCACAATCCAGGACACAGAAGGCAAGGAATGGGGATTCCACTTCTGCTATTGGATCAATAATGGCAGCAAGATGTACATTCTAGAAGGGCTTAAAGATTATATCAGTTCAAGGCAATGGCAAGCCGGTGACATAGGTAAGCTATGAACTTAAGTGGGCTGTTCTCAGTTACATTTTTAATCCGTTTTTTGTATATATTGTTCGGGTTACTCAAGGAGTTGCCTGGTCATGACTGCAGGTCATTGTATACCCTGTAGTTATGGTTGCAATACCGACTTCAAGTTTAATTGTCCATCTCAGAGTATTAAGCTATTTTATTGCTTCATTACAAATCCTCTATATTTGGGTTTATATATGTGCTTCACTTACGGCTCCACACGACCTTACTCAATCATCTTGGATACTTTCTATGTTATGCAATGACCTGACTCTCCAAAATTTATCTATTGTCTGCAAATTTCGTAACATTTGCTCGTGCCTTGTTATTTTTCCTGCAAACGCACCTGTTGGTGATCCGAAACTAGAACTAATAGTGATACTTCCTTGCAGTGACATTTTACAGGATTGAACCCGAAAAAAAGTTGGTAATGGGATTGAGAAAGACTTGCGCCAGTGTACCACCTTAGTGAGGTAATGTAAAGTTACTTCCAAGTCTATCAGTGTCAATGGCTCTTTATCATGTGAACTTCGATTACAGTTGACCATATTCTATGATCATCCTTCTCTTATTCTGACGAGGTTTTTTCACGATCAATGATACATTACTGCAGATTACTAGATAGACGCAGGCCTCGCTATGCATGCATAACTTCTTTAGCTTTCCTTCTGACATCTCGTATCGAATTCTGATTTTATTTTATAGATTTTAACTCGTTTTATTTCTCTCTTTTGCAGGTTAAGGCTAATGTTCGAGCAACAAGATCATTTTCCAGATTTTATGGTTTCCTGGGGATGCTTTTGATGGTTTCTATACACATGCTTTCAGCTCCGGACTTGGCTTTGTTTCAGTTATATAGCAACATCATGTGTAGTTGCTGTGATTATCTTGTTCGGCTATCTTTATGTTTGAGTGATTAGAACAGAAAACAGCAATTCAAAGCTTCTACTACTACCTGAGTATGTTGAGGATTTGAATATGAAAGTAGCCAAATTATGAGTACTCGCTACTCACAGCAAGAATTTTGGCCCGAGGGGGCCCACTTGAGAGAAGTATTGTGATGAACTCAAATTTTACTTGCGAACATTATTTTTTGACGATTTTCATTTCCAATTTTTTCGTTGTGTCATGCCGTAGAGAGAATATATTTACATATGTCATGAGAACCATGCCTTGCCATGTCGTGTCGGCCGGTGTGATGGGGTTATGAGTACGACAGGGCACGAAAGATGACAAATGTATAATTAAATTAAGTCCAATAGATTACGTACAACAAATAGCTCCGTTTCTGGAAGAAGAAGAAATAGACCAATAATGAAAGAGTTCTTCTGTACACGAGAAATACTAATCAAATTTTATCTTTGACCTCAGATGAGGCATGAGAGGAGTGATTATGTAGTGCTCCTGGAGCACCATGTGGTGGTGTTTCAGGATCTTCATTCTTAAAAAAAAAAAAAAAAGGGAGCACATGTGCGTGGTGGTCTCAAACAAATGTGGTGGGAAAAAAGAAACCATAACATGTGACAGTGCTTCAGGAACACTTAATAATTTTTTCTTGAGAGCCCTAGCCTAGGTAATTAATTGGGGTTTTGTCTAATAATCCTTTTGCATCATTTTTTTCATCTATATTTAAGTTTTTTTCGTCTTTGTTAATTTTGCGTCAAATCTGTTATGAATGGAGTATTTGTTCGGCTTGACAAGCGAAATTTCTATGGTGCCCCACTAAATCTAAGCCATTAGATTACAAATAGATGAATTTGATCCATTAGATGAAACCACCACTAGAAGAAAGGGTGGTTTTGCTCTTTTCCCGCGTAATTGTACTTACTATGAACACAAACTTTACTTACTATATACACAAGCTTTACTTACCACAATTTTATGGCCTATACGTGTGGTAAGTATGGTCTGTTTTTGTGGTAAGTGTGATCTGTTTTGTAGTTTGTAGACTCAGTGTTCGCGGTAAATAAAACTATGGCACCGGTACCCAATACCACCTTAGGACACTACAGCAGGACCCCTTGTCCAAGAGGAAAATTTAGGCCAGAAAAGAAAGGTGATCCTATTGGCATCCCACTTTTAACTGCATACATCCTAGGAAAAATAAATGTCAAAACATGACATACAAAAAGTCCATTTTACCCCTCAAATTACTACATACTAATCCAATTACACAAATCTTTTTTCTATTTCTACTACATACTAACCCCCACTTCTTTCTTCCCAGTCTTCTTCTTCCTCCTTAGCTTACATCATTTAGGTTAAAAAAATCATACATTGTTCGACAACATGGAAGTGGAGAGCGAGTTTGGTATCCCGGAAATGAAGATTTTCGACCAAAAAATGACCCAGCAGGTAACCCATTTTTTTCCCGACGAGTAATTTGTCCGTTTGTTCGACACGGTAATACAGTCCCGAAAAACGTTATAAATTTCGCTAGATAACTCCCAAAATTAGTTAAATATTTCGACAATTGTATTTCCGAAATTAATGCAAAATATTGGTAGTTGTAAATTGAAATTTGTACAATATTTCGGTGGTTTATTTTCGAAAATTAGAACCAGCAGCCAGCAGCAAAACTAATGTTGTTGTGGTATTTTTTAAGAGTGATGCTTCCGGAAGTAATAGTCACTGACACGTTTTCCCTTTCGCAACGAATATGATATGTAGGTGGCATATTCAGAAAAACATGTTGACCAATTGTAAAAAGCATTTTGATGATAATACGTGGAAACACATGCACAAGGATGGGAAGCTCCGTTTGCTAGTCGAATCAAAGAGTTAATTCCCGAAAATTTTGTTAAACTGCGGGAGTTAATTTCTGAAATATTGTTCGTATTTCGGAAATTCTTTACTGAATGTTTATTCGCGATGACAGGTTCAAAAGCATCCGAAAAATTCAACCAAGGGTCTCAATCTAGGTCAAAATCTCACAATATAAACTCGAAATCGAAACCTAAGGGAGAAGGATGAGTTTTATTTGTATATCTACCTATACGAATATATGCAGCAAAAATGAAGAGGGAGGGGAATAGGGAGTATCTTCTCTTTCTAATTTGGGAGAAAATTTAGAAAATGGTAATTTGGGAACTTAACCGGGATACATGCAGCAAAAATGCAAATTTGCCACGTCACCCCGGGAGGTATGTAGGCTGTCGCAATCGGAATGTATGCAGTTAAAAGTGGGATGCCAATAGAATCTCCAAAAGAATCCAAAAGGGTAAAATATGTACTTACCCCTTAAACTATTCGATTTTTTGTTACTTCGTCCTTAAACTATCAATTGAACACACTTCCCCCTTAAACTATCAAACTGTTACTTACTCCATCCAATCCTTAACCCCCATCCATCACATGGACGGAAAAAATGAGAGGGTCAACAGTCTTATCTTTCACTCCTCTCTGTCTCACTCTCTCTCTTTGATAGTCCCCTGTTGGGTCTCTCTCTCTCTCTCTCCCTTCCATCTGCACAATGGCAATGAGCATTCTGAAGTCCCTTTTTTTTTTTAACAGTTTCAATTCCTTCCTTTCACTCCTTTGGTGAAGAGAAATAAATAAAATAAAAAAGCTGAAAAAGAATGTTACAAAAACCGTTCATCGATAATTTGCACACCATGATGTACCATTACATTTTACTGAAGTATGTTCAAAGGTAGACTAACATTTATTTCGAAAAATATTGCATCTTACTGAAGTACATTCGAAGGTAGACTAGCATTTGTTCTGAAAAATGGCAGTAACACTGGTGGGAGTTCTTCCCATCGAGTTTTCAGGAATACTAAAATATCTATCCAGCAAAGACTCACTCTTATTGTCGAAAAATGCATATCTTAATTCATGAAGGGAAAAACTTTCAGATTATTATATAGAAAGTGAGGGATCCTTAGCTATAATCAAGAAACTGAAACTCATATAGTAGTAATCAACCTTACATTTCGGTTATCTTTCATTTGGATCTCTCAAAATCCATGCCATCTTTGGCCACCAGCCTCGTCTTTTTTTTTTACTAATGGATAATGGTGGGCACCTTGAGAGAGAGAGAGAGAGAGATTAACTTTCAGAGATGGGGGCTTTGAGTCGTGACAGAGATGGATATAGTGAGCTCCTTAGGGTTTTATTAGGTGGCCCCCTTTTTAGGGTTCAGGTCGAATTGACCCATGTTTTGGTGCAAAAAACCTTTTGGAATTGAACCCTCATTTTTTCCATCCATATGATGGATGGGAGTTAAGGATTGGATGGAATAAGTAATAGTTTTATAGTTTAAGGAAGAAGTGTGTTCAATTGGTAATTTAAGGACGAAGTAAAAAAAAATTGAATAGTTTCAGGAGTAACTACATATTTTACCCAATTCAAAACAATAAGGGTCAAAAGTACAAATAGATCCAAACATAGCAGCAAAGGATAATTTCGCCGGAGAGATTCTTCAAACTTTGCATAAATAACAAAACCGGTGATTTTGGTTGGTTAGGGTTAGCTGATTGGTTGGTTGGTTAAATAGTCCGTTGCTCTGCTCATCTCTCTCCCTCGTTTTCCCATCTTCGAACCAGAGATGAATTTGATTTTAAACAGCAGCAGCTGCGTCAATTGCAGTACTCAATCTAGCTTTACTTCAACCTCCAAGCACTCCAAGATTCACAGTCATGGTATTAATTCATCAATTTCAGTGAAAATTTGAGTTACTCTCTCTAATTCATTCATCAATTTCACTGTAATTGAAGTACTTGTTGATATTCAAATTATTAACTCCGTTACTGAATTTTGTAGTCAAAGGAAAATGCAAAATGCCTGCGAAAGCGCTAAACACAGTTTCCGTGGATGAAAATCTCCGCCTGAGTGTCGTGAAATCCTCGGAGACTCGACGGGGCGGCAGTTTTGAAGTGGTGACGATGATAACGGGCCTGACAGGTGATGAACGTCTCCTTCTGTTACTCGCAATTGTTTGATCGACTCCTTTGTCTTTGAACTAGTCACATTGCTGTGAAATCTCATCATGTTCCGAACAAAGCTAAAATCTTTAGAATTATTCAGTTTCCACATTATTTTCCCTCACGGCGTACTTTCCAGTTTGGTTTCCAACGCCCATAGTTAAAAACTAAGCTGCAAACCGGGGCTGGTATCAAAACTCTTAGGCTGGAACTGCACAAAGACTAATTCTTTGCTTCTTATTTTTGAGTCACCAAGAAAGTGGTATTGTTTAGATTTTGAATCTTTCATATCTTTCAAATTTTACTCAGAAGTTAACAAAACTTCGATTGTATTCTTGCTCATTGTATTTTCTTTGCTTCATATTAAGCTTTATTAACTGCGTGGATGTTCGGTGCAATAACATGACTCAGGATATTGTGTCTATTTATGATGTTTTCAGCTGTGAATTTGGTAATGACGCATGCAGCAAATGCTGCAAGTACGGAGAATATTATGGTGAGATGTTGTTAGGTTCATTCCTGGTCAGAGTTAATTTTTCTCCTAATCCTATATTTAAGTGTTTCTATGAACAACCATATAGAGGAGTTATTTAGTAGTTTTTGTTCAAGCCAGGAAGGAGCAGCATCTGTCTATACTTTGGCGGATGGAGGTGTTGGAGATTGGTTTGGAAGCTTCCTTTATTCAGCCGGACAACAGGCTAATGTAGCTGTTCAGGACCAGCTCTCAGCTCTAAGTTTTACTAGGTTCATCCTCTACATGCTGTTTCGAAGTTTGGATTTGCTGATTCGATGCTAATTGATTGTTTTTCGTTTGTATTTCTCTTTGCAGCTTGGCAGTTATATTTGGCGCGGGGCTTGTAACTAGCCTTTCACCTTGTACACTGAGTGTTTTACCACTGACCCTTGGTTATATTGGTAAAAGATTGTTGGTGTTAAAAGTTATGGTAAACTATGTCGATATTGGGTGGTTACTGTTCAATTTTCTTGATATGTCTAATGCTAATTTGTGGACTTGCTGAAATGCCCCAGGAGCTTTTGGTGCAGGCAAAAGTAGAGGAGAGGTGTATAACTTGCCAAACAACTCTTTATATTTTATTAATTGCTTATAGTACTCAATACATGCTCCTCTGTGATAATTGTTGATAAATAGACTTGGAATCTTTTCCCTTTTGTAAGCTGTATGTTTTTGTTGCTCAGGTCATTGGGAACTCGGTTGCATTTTCCTTGGGATTGGCTACTACGCTGGCAATCCTTGGTATATCAGCCTCGTTTGCTGGAAAGGCATATGGACAGATAGGGCAGGGCCTACCTGTGGCTGCTTCTGGTTTGGCTGTAATTATGGGTCTTAACCTCCTAGAGGTGATAAATCTTACCATGCTATGATTGCTCAACGATGTAGCTACTGTTTCAATATTGTAGTAGTTATTTTCTTGGCTCTCTTTTTTAAAGCATTTGTCTCTCTTCTGCAAAGCATTCAGTTCTCTTCTGCAAAGGTTAACGTTCAAAGCATTCATGAATCTTTGCTTAGGCATCCACTTCACAAATAAGATTTCTGTAACATAAAATCTAATAATTTTTTACCAAGTTCTCGCCCACAAGCAGTAACTTTTTGAAAACAGAATGAGGAAACAGTAGCAATCTACAATGATACCCACCAAGGTGCTAGGTGGTTGCTTTTCTTTTGAAAGCCTGTTACTTGCTTTTTCCTTCATTTGTGCTGGTAGGGTTGCCTATATGGGGGGTTTCTCTTCTCCTCATTGGTATGGACAATGGTGTTCAAGTTCACTAAGTGGAAGATTTGTTGTGTTCTCTTAAAGGGTTCAATAGTTAGTATACTTATTATTATTTGTCCACTAAGCAATTCTTGTCAACTGTCTTTCCCTCTAGTAGCTATGTGAGAAATCCGCCCTTTCTCTTCTATTAACGTAGAATTTGGTTTGGGCCGTCTGGGAGAAATGGCATCCACACTAAAAGAGCCTTGAGTTGTACGTCCATGCTTCAGTTTACAGCTTAGACAAAACTTGAGCCATGTCATCCATTTGATCAAAAATTGGTCTCGGATAGTTTGGCATGCTGACTTATGGTCAAACAGAACCCCTTCCATTGTAGAAAGATGGTATGTGTTTATCTGCTTATCTCTGGCTAATTTCCATCTTTCTTTCCTGGTCTTGTTGACGGAAACTCCAGATAATTGAGATACAACTTCCTTCATTTTTTGACAACTTTGATCCTCGTGCTGCTGCGGCTAATTTCCCATCAGGTAATTACTGTCATATTATTGTCCTCATTTTCTTAAGAAATCAATATGCTAAAGCATCCGACTCAAAACCAATTGGCAATGAGTGGAGAGGCCGCTCATGCTTATATACTAGTTTTGGAGGATATAATTAACCAACGTGGACAAGCTCTAACACTCCCCTGCATAAGCGACCCCTGAATCTCACGTGGAGAGGTAAATAATGATCCATAACACAGGAATCACAACGAAACAATGTGCGCTTAAGGCACAAGCAATGGGGCAAATAATCAAGTGAATCTTGTCCGAAAGCCTCCGAGGGCCTAGCTATGATACCATGTTAAAGCATCCAACTCAAAACTAATTGGCAATGATTAGAGAGGCCGCTTAGGCTCATACACTAATTTTGGAGGTTATAAATAACCAATGTGGGACAAGCTTTAACACATTACTTTCAGCCAAATTGGCTCTCAGAATGCTTGCACAGCTTGAAAGTATGCCTAAGTTTTTGATAAATTGATGTCAGGCGTGCAAGCGTATTTGGCTGGACTTACATTTGCTTTGGCTGCTTCACCTTGCAGCACTCCTGTGCTGGCAACCTTGCTCGGATATGTAGCTGCATCAAAGGTTTGAATTTTTTTTGTTATCACTTCGGAATACCTCTATCTGTCTCTCATGTTTGGAAGCTTCATGAATGATTCACATTCAAATTTTTGGAGGAGGAAGTTTGGCTTATCTCACTCGGTAGTGTTAGACAACGATGCACAAGCGATAGCAACCACTATTGCTCTGCCCTATTATGCCAGAGTCCACAAAAAAGTTCAGACACATTGAAAAATACACATTAACCAGAACACCTCAGTGATGGCTGTCATCAAAATGGCCGACAAAAAGTGACCGTGAAGGAAGCCCACTTGCATGCTTCATCGTTTTAGCTGATCAAACTCCAAAACTATTTAGTTTTCATTTTCTTATTAAGATTTTCTCTTTCTGTTGGTGTACCGTGTCAACTAGAAGAACTCACATTAGTATGTTAACATAATGTACATTAATGGCATATAGTAGACAGTCCATTAAGCTTTATGCCTATTATGAGTCTATGACCATTACATAACAGAGAGTCCATCCTAGCTTGAGGGGTGGTTTAACGGCAAGGTATAGGAAAACAAGTTGGCAACAAAACAGCTGTGAGGATGTTTAAAGGAAAAGGAACTAGACGTATGTTCATCCTGCAATCCGTCTTTTGGGAATCCGTCTTTTATTTCCATCAAGCAATCCCTCTTATGAGAATCCGTCTTTTGAGTTCATAGTTCGCTTACTTGTTGGTTGGTATATTGAATCCTGAGTTCCAATGTTTGCATGAAAATGTACTCGTAAATAATTTTTTTTGACATGGAACTCTTAACAGGATCCAGTAATAGGGGGCAGCTTACTGTTGACATATACAACTGGATATATTGCTCCTTTACTTCTTGCTGCTTCTTTTGCAGGAGCTTTGCAGGTATACACTTATTAGCATCTAATGAAATCTCGTATATTAACTCTTGATGTGCATTAGTTAAACTGGTTTTTTCTACCATTCGATGTCAAACCTGGGCCCAATTATAATTTTTCATGTCTTATACTTGAGCAAAATGGTGGTTCAGCAGCAGTAACATTCCGAATTATCCAAAAACAAAAGAAAAAACATGGTTCAGCAGACTGGGCTAATGCAACACTTGCATTAACACACTCGGGAGGAAGAAAAGCCCATATCCGTGTCATTGGTTCGGCACTTAGTTTTCTTCTTCCGTAAACATTTTTTGGTTTGTCTAATTCTCATATAGCTCATTCGTTTTCTTAGCAATATCTGACATAATACATATATGCAGAGCCTGCTTTCATTCCGCAAGTTCTCAGCATGGATCAACCCAATGAGGTATTTCACCGAGATTTTAGAGCACTTGATTGTATATCGTGTTCAAATGGTCGCTTTCGCTAGCAGTTATTGTGGTTGACTCATTTAACTGCTCTGTATCTATCATTCATGTTTTGTCGCTCAAACAGATAATTCTCTGACACCATATTTTAATTGTGTATTAATCCTTCACACATGCCGACCCCAGTTGATTGGGACATGAGGCTCGGTTTGGTTTGGTTTGGCTTGGCTAGTAGTCCCTCACACATGTTGGAAATTGATTTTTGGCAGCGGTGCTCTCCTCTTAGGCGGTGGCATTTATACTCTGTTGGACCGGCTTTTCCCAGTGACTACTATGGCTATGTAGATACATACATTGACGACACAAGGAGAACCATATAAGAGTGTCTGCCTCTCATTCAGCTACTTGATAAACCCAAAGCAATAAAGGGAAGGTAAAACAGATAAGCCGAAGATATTAGTCTCGGTGGTTCAATATTACAGTGCTTCATAAAGTTGAAATGTAGAGAATGCAGAGGTTTGTTATTATTTGTTTAATATGTAAACATGTGTAAGGGAAAGGTGATGAATCTTTTATACTGAAAGAATGGATTTGCACGCAGTGCTTTTACTACCGTAAATCTACCGTGTTCCTGTCTCCCATGTACTTCGGGGCTCAGACATTTCCAAGTTTTTCAATATACATCAACCTGCATTACAACAATCTCCATTTCCTGGCATCCATTTTGGGCTTCTTCATTGAATCTTCACATCTGCAACTCTATTCCCTGTTAACTGTACAGATGGGTACTCCAGGTTCAGAAAGAAGGCTAAGACGTCTCATATTGAGGATTTTACTACTAAACACAGAATAGTTCGTCTCTAAAACCTTTTAAATTTCAGCCAAGAAGAGCCATTAAAACGCGAGTGGAAACGCAAGGGACTAGAAATTTGTGTTTTCGGAAAATACATCTAGAGTGGAACATGGATAAAATATTCAGATGGAAATATGCTAAGCCGATATGGAACTAGATTGTGTATTTGCAGTAAGGGGAGAAATCAGAAATATATAGAGAAAAATGGTAAAATGCAAAACATACATCAATTTTAGAGAAAAGCAGTTGTTCTCTCAATAACTTCCTCACTGAAAATGGTAAAATGCAAAATAACTTCCTCACTGAAAATGCCATAGTACAACTCACATTCACAGCATCAAGTACCAATACAAGCCAGCGAAGAAAAAAGCAGTTGTTCTCTCAATATTAGAGAAATCTTATTCAGGCATAGTTGTTTTCAACAAAACTCTGTGTGCCATCTCACCTCAAGGGTAGGTTCTCTACAACAAACTTCCTCAATATATAGCCGATGCACGGGCAGTAAACCACTGTAGTTGAAGTCATTATTCAGTTTCTATTCCAAAATGTCGGTCTAAAATATCTTTGGAAGTCTTGCCAAATCCCTTGGCCACTACTTCCATGTCCCTCAGTTTCACAATCTCCCTCCTTATCTGATCCACCCTCTTTAGGACAGCTTCTAGCAAGGCATCTGGGTCATCTGACGACGAACGCATTGATAATTCGGACCTCTCTTTGTCGAGTTGTTGATACAGATTTAGAAGACAGTTCTTTTGAGCCAATAACCTTTCCTCTGCAATTCTATATTCAGTCTGTTGTGCCTTTCTCAGAGCCCGAAGGACCTGATCAATCTCTTCCTCGAGCTTCTGGGAATCAATCTGAAGGTTGAAATTTCCAGATGAGATTTGAGGTGAGCCATTTCCAGACTTTGGAGTTCCTTGGTAGTTTTTGACCTCCGACACATCATTTTCACGGTTGGACATCCCTCCTATCGTCAAAAGGAGAGAGGCAGAAGCGGGGACATTGTAATTTCGTGAATAAAAATAAAGGGAAAAAAATAGATACAAAAGTTGTTTGGGCACCATATCTAAGTGTTGAAACTAGCCAATGATAGGTCAGTTGGCATGCTCACTGCCTTCCTGAGTGGAGGCGTGAGTTCGAGCCCCATGAGGGGCAGTTTGCGGTCTAGGGCTATGGACAGCCTCTGACCCCCTGTGGACTAACTAGCTAACTCCACTAACTCCCCAACCCTGCTGATGTATGCCATTTGACAAAAGAAAAAGTGTTGAAACTCCAGCAATCCTCCGTCGATATGGAGTGCCCAAGCACTTGGTAAAAATTCCTTAAACCCCATAACACATATGAAAATGGCATAGGGAAAACTAGAAGGGAAAACTGTACTAGATGTCCGAAAAAGAATTAAAAAACAAGCGACAGAAAAAACAATTCAGTATCCTCAAGTGTCCAATAAGTACTTGGGACATGGGAGGCATGGTTGGGAATACTGTATAAAAAAAAAAAAAATGTAAATGAAAAAAGAAGATATATGGAGAAAATAAAGATACATAAGACGTTTTTGCACCATATGGAAGTGTTGGTATTACAAGCAATTCTAGGTTGCTAAGGAGGCCAAGCACATATTAAAAATTTTAATTTGACATTTCATTTAACAGCAGAACATAAAATCAAGAAACGGCATAGGAAAAATTAAGGGGAAACTGTTCAAGAAAACCCAAAAGAAAGAAAAATACAAGAGAAAATAATCTAGCTCCTCGGAAGATAGAGGTTGAAGAGAGTGTACCTGCAGGCTGCAGTAATTGCTGAAACGCCTTCTGTTTTCCAGATATCGACGAGTTGAGCCCCACTCTTAAGCTGGTGCACAGATTGGTAATACTGCCAGTTTTAGACCCCAAAAACAACACAGATAAACTTATTCGAGACAAGACTAGATATAGACCAGCCATTCAGCCATACCTTTTCCATTGCAGTTTCAATACGACATAGCAAGCCCTTGGCACTAGTTTTCTGCGAGCCACGCAATACACAAGCGCCAACCCTTAGAATCTTCTCAACATCATTACGAGAATCAATAGATTCACAACTCTGTAAAAGCTTTGAAACATGATAAACCAATTCAGTCCTCTTATCACAGCACCGGCAATAATACTCAGCATCAAGTCCAATGCTACCTCCAACTGTCCCAGCCATGTATGAACGAAGAGCACATTCTATGTGGGCCATATGCCCACAAATAATGCCATGGCTCACCATTGCCTCGCACCTAATGAAGCTGTAGCCTCCATAGGCCGAATTAGTAGTCTTATAACAAAGAGTACAACAACAATCTCTACAGAAACCTGGTTCACTGCAGAAAAAATCGCAAGCCATGGCTTCTGAAGGGAAATTGCTTGCTTCTACTAAACTTCTGCATTTCTTGTTACCAGCCTTACAACCCAGAGATCCAACGGGGGAGGCAGACCCCAAATCTTCCATTATCTCCTCCTCCGTAGGTATCTCGACTGTGGTAAGCTCCTCTACAGTGCCTACACCATGGTTCAGCAAATTTGATATCTTAACAAAATGGACAGCTCCGATGCTAAGATTTATGTGTGCAAAGTGCAACAGTATAAAAGCATCGAAAGAAAAAGAAAAACTTGCCAAAGTCAAAGAAGGCTTGATTGAGGAAAGGATAAATCAAGGAGAACAAGATGGGTGTCGATGGGGACGGACATTCATTCATTTACTATTTTAATTCCTCTAGTGCAAAGAAGTTTGGATTTTGACTTTCCGAAATAAAATAAAGAAGCCAGCCCAACAACAAGACAAAGATATTTGCATGAAAAGAACAGCGAGAAATAAATTCTGCTAACAATGGCGGTATAAAAGAATGCTGTGTTCCAGAAAATCTTCCACTTGTATGATCCATGTCTGCACTGAGAACTCCAGTTTGCCGAAGTTTTAACTATGTTGCCTCTTGACAATTAACAGCATAAAAGTATTGCTGAGAGCCATCATATATAAACATTCATGAGATAGGCACATAGACAATGACTTCAGCAGAAGACCTCAAACAAACAAGGAAAATTAAGCCTTAAGTTTACAGCACTCTAATGAACAATACCATTCTCCACCTTCATAATGGGAAATCTATAATGGATCTTAGGCCCTATATGACTCTGAAAATGTGCTTAATTTTAACATCACCAGACCCATTTCAAAACCTTTCCCCTGTGCCTAATTAGCAAATTTTGATTATCACAAAAACAGTTGCATAGCATCTGATATACCACATAGCTTCAACATAAGGCCCAAAAGTCCATCACTTGCACATCCTAGCAATTGGACTCGCAACTTACTGACGGAGTTGAAGTAGATTCGAGGGCTGACCAAGCTGCACTATAATTGCTTCATTCAGGCCCAGCCCAGGGTCTCAGACAAACATATAAAATAAGGCCCCAATATAGTACTAAGTAAATGATAACAAATAAAGTAAGATAGGTAAACTTTGTATTAGAAATTATATAATTAAAGAAATTTTATTTAATCAAATATTAATTGGGTGAATTAGAGTAAGAATATTTAATAGCGTTGGGGTTTACGTTGAAAAACGTAAGTGAAATTGGGAAAACTAGAGTAACCGAGAAGGGAAACCCATTCTTTCCGAAGATATGACTGACTTATTTTGTTATATTTTTTCTGTTCGTCTTAAGAGGAACAAATTTAAAAAAAAAACAGAAATCAACTTTAGAAAAACAAAAAATGCTCGCTTAAGTCAAAATTAAGTACTCCCTCCGTCCCGAATTTCTTGTCCATGTATGAGCATGCGTGCCATTTTTCAATTGATTATATTTTTCAAAATATAATGTTTTTTACAATATTGAAAACTTTGTTTAATAGTACTCATCAAGAACTATCAAACGAGATCCATATTGACTATATATAACCTTTTGAGGTGTTGTGAATAGTGAAAGTGGACAACAAATATGGGAAGGAGGGAGCATTATTTTTCCCCCATGATCTACTTTTTTGGACCTATGAAAATTATTGTATTCAAGAGCAATCAAAAATTTGGTCACTTAAATGAAGCCTAAGCCTAAGCCTAAATTTCTGCAGTTCAAAAGAAAAAAAAAACAAAGAAGCATTGTAAAAAGGGTAAGAGGAGGAGTTTTAAGGGGAAAAAAAGCGACAGGGACCTGATGTTAGCGAGACTCGAGCCGCTGTGCACGTGGATGGGGAAAGTCCAAGTTGCCACTGGGCCAACACGTACTACACAAAGAAATTTGCTGCATTATGTGTTTATTACATTGTTGAGGGTTATAGCTAATTAGGGGGCCCAATTTTGGGCCAAAATTGAGAGGCCCCAGACGGCCACCTACTGGGCCTATGCCCAGGGCCAGGCGTGGCTTCATTGCAAATTATCACATTCTGAAGTAGTAAATCCTCAAAATTAAGGACCAAGAAACAGAAAGAAAAAAAAAAAAGAGGCAGTGAATCCTATAGCCAAAACTTGGTGGTCAATTCATAGCAAGTTAGCAACTAACATTACAAATAATCCCGACGAAGGAAGTGAAGACTACATTCTATTTGTTGCTGAGTCCTCCCTTAGACAGACATCCTACTCTTTAAACTGCTTTAAGGAGGCATAGTTATTCCTCACAATGCAAATTTTGTATCGTAAAACCACATAATTGAGGGTTGCAATTGCAACTTACAACATATTCCGACTTACCAAAAAAAAATTGCAACTTACAACACATTAAGCCAAATCAAATTCAGTCTAGGAAATATTAAATTGTGGAATCACGTTTATAAAATCTGACCTTCTGTTCCAGCCAACTTTTTAGCGGGGACCCTCCAACTGAATGAGGAAAAAAATGCATCAACGTCAGCACCAGGAAATGTTGCCCGGACATACTGCTCAACTGAGGTTTTACTCTTAAAACTAACACCACCCTTTTTGGTCTTCTGAAAACGGATAGGAGGATACAAGTATCTGTCCATAAAGTGACCATGAACTGCAATTCTCTGCCCAACCTTCCAACTCCATGTATCCCCAGGGAATGGCCAATCCACTGGAGCATATGGCAAACCTTCACCTGAACCACCCAGAGGAACTGGATAAAGATGAAGCTGGTTTTTCTTTACTCCACCTGTGTTTCCATTACTTTGACCAGGATTGTCCATCTCCATGGACTCTTATCCTTTCGTGAAAAGTAATTAGAAATGAGGAACTGCACCCATGGCCATTTGCAAATCGTTAGTTATGACCAGAATACATTGCCATTCTTTTCCTCAAAATCCTCTATCAAACACTTTTATTCAAGAAACTGAGAACCCCGTGTTAGAACTACAGTTTGCATGTATCATTTTAGCTTTAAGGATTATTAGACCGCGTAAAATATTGAGATACGCCAAATAAATCGAGTGTATGAGAATAACAAGAGTAGGAAAGATCTAGTCGGCGTAAATCCGATTGTGCTGTCTTAAGGCTAATATTCCTTCCTCTTGAATATTAGCCTTAAGACAATGCTGTTAGCACTCCCCTCATCCTCACTGGATTCACACCGTCTAGATATTTCTTCCTCTTGTTATTTTCACACTCTCTTGATTTACTTATACATATCAATATTTTCTGCGCTCCAGTAATCCAGCTAAAAATGATACACGTACACATAATTCCGACACCCAGATGAGCAAATGAACTGGAAAAAAATAAACTTCTCACAACCACAAACGATAATGACGAGCACTTATCAAATGATCTAGTTTTGATAAAATCTAATTTTTATGGAGGAGTGATAAAATCACATTTTCTTCCCAAATAATCTAGTTTTGATAAATTCCACCCAATGCCTTAATTTGATAAAATCTAGTTTTGCTTTTATCATTTGAGGAAGCTAGATTTTATCAAAACTAAATTTTATCATAAAATAGAATCAGGTTCACACAAAATTATCTCCAAGGGACAAGACGTCATACTCACTTCAACTTCCAACTTATCACCTGAAATTAGTACAAAACCTTGTCTCTCCGAACAGGACGAATCAATGCAGGACTATAGATGTGCACACAAAATGCTGGATAAAATGCTGGATTAGGAGAGAGAGAGAGAGAGAGAGAGAGAGAGAGAGAGAGAGAGAGAGAGGTCAAAGTATTTACCTTGACAAAACTATGAATTATCTCCTGACCAAATATTTAGAGAGAGAAAATCCAGAGATAAAGAGCGCAAGATTAGGGCTTGATGCTCCGAGTAAATCGTTCAACCTGAGAAATCGAAGGAACAACGATGAATGATACTACTTACCAATTTAAGAGAGATGTACATTTACTCACAGAATCTCACTCAAGTCTGCAAAAAAGGGAAGGAAATGATTACTCCCTCCGTCCCATTTTGTTTGTCAATTTTTGATAATCGTGTCAGTTTTTGATCACTTATATTTTTTAATATTAATCTCCAAATATATGTAATATGGATTTTGTTTGATAGTTCATGATTAAATCTATTATACAAAGTTTTTGAAACCGTGAAAAACATTATAGATTGAAAGATATAACCAATTTAAAGCGTAGCAGAAAATGGAATAATTGACAAACAAATTGGGATAGAGGTAGTATTACATATCGCCGAAGACGTAGCTATCCCTGTCCCCGCTAGGAAATTTTTTTGTATGCCGAGCGGGCACCCTGTGCGCTTTCAGATTTATCTCTCTTTCTAAATCCGGGCTGTTTAAAAGTATTTTGGACGGCTGAAATGTGTGCTCAGATACCACGTAGGATGGCGTCCACTCGGCATTGAAAAACTCAGGAGGAGGAGGACAATTATATTCTATGATTTGGGAGTAGGGGTCCCAAGTTAGAGAAAAATAATATATCTATATTACAATACAGAATTGTTTTTATTTCGGTCATAATTTTTTTTCTCAGTCACCATATTAGTACATTTTATCCCCTTCTTTGCATTTTATCCCCTTCTCTCTCTCCCCTTTTCCTCCATGGCCCACTACACCAAAAATTTCAAACCGTATTCTTTCTCTCCCCTTTTTATAATTCAAATTACATTGTCTCTCATTACCTCCTCTCATTCCCCCTCTTTGAAATTCAAAAGACCATAAATAATGGGTACAAGCACAAATACAGGCTAAGCTCGAGCTACTAATTACTCAGCTCAGATGAGCTCACGAGCCATGACACATATACACATACAAAATACATATATTTGAGCCCAACCGCCAAGCGGCAGCATTAGGAAGCTAACACGCCCGAGGAATACAAGGAAACGGAGTGGTGGGGTATCTTATAGGAAAAGGAAGGTTTGGCAATGTGGGACTTTCTTGAGTCAGTCCCACATCGAAAGATTTTCAAAACTTCTTGAGATGGAAGCTTATATATGTAAAGCACAACTCATTCACCCTGCTGCATATGAAAACCACGTGACTTCAGAGTCGATGCGAGCCGAGCTCGAGCCAAATATTTATTTCCTGAGCCGAGCTCGAGCCCATTTTTAGTGGTTCGTATTGAACTTGAAGTCGCCATATTTCTGGATAGCTGAGCTCGAGCATCCCAAAATGCTCGAGCATCCCAAAATTCGGCTGCTGCCTAGGCTCATAGACTACTTTTGGAGGTTATAATTAATCAATGTGAGATAAACTCTAACACATTGCTTTCAGTCACACTGGCACTCTGAATGCTTGCACAACTTGAAAGTATGTCCCAAGTTTTTGATAAATTGATGTCAGGCGTGCAAGCGTATTTGGCTGGGCTTACATTTGCATTAGCTGCTTCACCTTGCAACCTTGCTCAGATATGTAGCTGCATCAAAGGTATGAAATATGTTTTGTTATCACATCAGAATGCTATATGTCTCTCATGTTTGGAAGCTTCACAAATGATTCACGTTAAATTTTTTGGATGAGGAAGTTTGGCTTACCTCATTTGGTAGAGTTAGACAACGATGCACAAGCGATAGCAACCAATCTTGCTCTACCTCGATGCCAGTGTCCACAACAAAGTTCAAACTCATTGAAAAATACACCTCAGTGATGGCTGTCATCAAGATGGCCGGCAAAAAGTGACCGTGAAGGAAGCCCATTTGCATGCTTCATCGTTTTAGCTGATCAAACTCCAAAACTATTTAGTTTTCATTTTCTTATTAAGATTTTCTCTTTCTGTAGATAGATTTGTTTTGCTATGCTGTGTCAACTAGAAGAACTCACATTAGTTTGTTAATTACATTAACTATATAATGGACAGTCCATTTAAGCTTTCATGGCTATTATGAGTCTATGACCCTTAATGACAGAGAGTCTATCTTAAGCTTGAGTGGTGGTTTAATGGCAAGGTAAAGAAAAACAAGTTGGCAACAAAACAGCTGTGAGATATTTAGAACAAAAGGAACTAGACAGATATCCATCCTGCAATCCGTATTTTGGGAATCCTTCTTTTATGTCCATCAAGCAATCCCTCTTATGAGAATCCGTCTTTTGAGTTGATAGTTCGCTTACTTGTTGGTTGGTATATTGAATCCCGAGTTCCAATGTTTGCATGAAAATGTACTCGTAAATAATCTTTTGATATGGAACTCTTAACAGGATCCAGTAATAGGGGGCAGCTTACTGTTGACATATACAACTGGATATATTGCTCCTTTACTTCTTGCTGCTTCTTTTGCAGGAGCTTTGCAGGTATACACTTCTTAGCACCTTGTGAAATCTCGTATATTAACTCTTGATGTGCATTAGTTAAACTGGTTCTTTCTGCCATTCGATGTCAAGCCTGGGCCCAATTATAATTTTTCATGTCTTATACTAAGAGCAAAATGGTTCAGCAGAGTGTGCTAACGCAACACTGGCATTAGCACACTCTGTAGGTGGAAAAGCCCATATCGGTGTCATTGGTTTGGCATTTGTTTTCTTAGCAATATCTGACATAATAGATCTATGCAGAGCCTGCTTTCATTCCGCAAGTTCTCAGCATGGATCAACCCAATGAGGTATTTCCCGAGATTTTAGAGCACTTGATCGTATATCGTGTCCAAATGTTCGTCTTCGCTAGCAATAATTGTGGTTGACTCATTTAACTGCTCTGTTTCTAACTTCCTATCATTCATGTAATTTCGTTCATACAGATAAATATGTAACACCCTACTTTAATTGTGTAGTAGTCCCTCACACATACCGATCCCAATTGATTGGGACATAAGGCTCGGTTTGGTCAGTTGTCCCTCACACATGTTGCAAAAAAGGGAAGGTAAAACAGATAAGCCGAAGATCTTAGTCCCGGTAGTTCAATATTACAGTGCTTCATAAAGTTGAAATGTAGAGAATGCAGAGGTTTGTTATTATTCGTTTAATATGTAAACATGTGTAAGGGAAAGGTGATGAATCTTTTATACTGAAAGAATGGATTTGCACGCAGTGCTTTTACTACTGTAAGTCTGCCGTATTTCGTCCCCCATCTACTTCAGGGCTCAGACATTTCCAAGTTTTTAACATACATAAGCTGCGTTTACAAACAATCTCCATTTCCTGGCAACCCTTTTGGGCTTCTTCAACCATTTTTTTTTTTTAATGGCAAAAAGGGTGGGAAGGGGCAACCAGCGTAACAACCCCCGTGGGTGTGACCATTGGGCCTCGTTCGGTTGTCAAGAAAGTATGGGAAATGATGGAAAAATCAACTTTCCCATAACTCATGAGTGTTCAGTTACCAGGAAAATAATAAATAATGAGACCCACAAAAATATTTTTCCCCACTAGGACTCACTTTCCCTCAAAATGCATCCTACAAAAAGGAAGGAATTATATGTCGTGGGAAAGTTTGCTCCCGCCAGTTACACTTTTCTGGAAATTTTTTTTATTAAGTGAACACTCGCGGGAAAGTAAAATTATCTTTCATTTACTTCACTTCATTTCACTTTTCTCAGGATTAACTTCCTCGTGGAAATTTTTTTTATTAAGTGAACACTTGCGGGAAAGTAAAATTTTCTTTCATTTACTTCACTTCACTTTTCTCAGGATTAACTTCCTCGCGTAACATTCTTGGCAAATGAACGGAGCCTTGGGGTTCCCGACCAGCTATGGAATTTCCAGTTGAGTCATAGCTACTATTTGAGAGGTCAGGTCCTCACCACAGCACCACCTAGGTGACTAGTTGGCCAAAGGCTTTCCACGCAAATCCACACAAGTCCCAGCAATTGACATGGAGGGATTCGAAGCTGGGAGGTCCATGCACGAGGAGAGAGGGGAATCCCACTCACTTTGGCCAACTAGGCTCCATTCATTTGTCAAGAATGTTCTGCGAGAAAGTTAATTTTGAGAAAAGTGAAATGAAATGAAGGAAAGGAAAATTTACTTTCCCGTGAGTGTTCACTTGATAAAAGATGTTTCGAGAAAAGTGTAATTGACGAGAGCAAACTTTCCCACGACAAATAATTTCTTCCTTTTTGCAGGATTCATTTTGAGGGAAAGTGAGTCCTAGTGGGAAAAATAATTTTGTGGGTCATATTATTTTCCTGGTAACTGAACACCCAAACAATTAAAGAAAAGTTGATTTTCTCATCATTGTCCATATTTTCTTGACAACTGAACGAGAAATCTTCATCGAAGAATCTTGGATTTATTACCGGTGGGTTTAGAAAAAGAGTAAAAAATTACCATTAAGGAGAGTTGTTGATTTTTATTATTTACAATTCTAATAGGATCACATTGATTACCCTTTTTACCTTTTAAGCACAAATTTACACTTACTCCCCTCCCACCTCCACCCAACATCCACTTCCGGCCGGCGACCTTTTCCAGCTAGCAAAATTTCAAAAATTAAGCTCGTGAAAGTTCAATGGCATTGAGCTCATGAAATTTCACTGGTTTTGAGCTTGTAAATTTCACTTCCTTTGAGCTCATGAATTTTATTGGGTTTGAGCTTGTGAAATTCAATGACTTAGGGCTCGTGAATTTCACTAATTTCAAAACACAACCACCTAATGAATTTCATTAGCTACAAGTTCGTGAATTTCGTTAGCTTTGAGCTCGTTAATATCATTGGGTTCGAGCTCGTGGATTTTCCTCTCGTCTACCGTTCTCTCCTATTCACAGCTCTCTCGCCCTTTTTTCAGAATTTGCGCTGATTTCGCCTTTTTACAGAGATGCCCAATTAATTTCAAATTAAGGAGAATCCTCACAAAACTGATATCCTCCTTGGTCGATGAACATCCTAAATGAAACAAATCTTTGAGTCTCAAATTGGATTAGGACTCATACTGAACCCGAAATGTTGTTCTTGATCCGAAATGTTGTTCTTGATTTGGTCGAGATCATGGACTCCACTCATGGAGAACTCAATTTTGCTACTTTCACAATCACATGCAAAACTAATGCAAGCTAAGTGGCGCGGTCATTGGCGGACGCGGAGAATTACCGTTGGAAATCGGATGGTAAGAGTTATCACTGGAATTGTCTTCTTCATCTTCAACGATGGCATATTTCAGTCGAGGCAGTCCTCGCCATAGATGGAGAGAGGATATGATTTGATCTGAAAAAAGCCATGATATCGTGCCGACGAGGACAGCGTCCATAGAGAGGAGGGCTAGTTTGGGTAGAAAAGTAGGAAGCTGAGTTATCCGAGCTTTTTTGCAACTGAGATGGAGCGCGTGGAGCATGGGCTCCTAAATTAGGAGCGGCATGTCATTTCCTCCATATTGAGGATTTTACTACCAAACACAGAATGCTCAGTCTCTAAAGCTTTTTAAATTTCAGCCAAGAAGGGCCATTAAAACGCAGGCGGAAACGCAAGGGACTAGAATTTGTGTTTTCGGAAAATACATCCAGAGTGAAACATGGATAATAGATTCAGATGGAAATATGCTAAGCCGAGATGGAACTAGATTGTGTATTTGCAGTTGGGGGAGAAATCAGAAATCTATAGAGAAAAATGGTAGTAAAATGTAAAACATTCATCAATTTTGCCAATTTTAAGTAACTTCCTCGCTAACCAAGGGCTGGTAGCCTAGCGGTTATTCCCTGGTTCTCTCACAAGCGAGACTAGGGTTCGAGCCTTCGTAGAGGCATTTGGCACTAATCCCCCATGATGCTTATCGAATGGCAAAACATAAAGTAAAAAATAACTTCCTCGCTGAAAATGCCATAGTACAACTCACAGTCACAGCTTCAAGTACCAATACAAGCCAGCGAAGAAAGAAGCAGTTGTTCTCTCAATATTAGAGACATCTTATTCTGGCATAGTTGTTTTCAACAAAACTCTGTGTGCCATCTCACCTCAAGGGTAGGTACTCTACAACAAACTTCGTCAACATACAGCCGATACACGGGCAGTAAACCCCTTAGTTGAAGTCATTATTCAGTTTCTAATCCAAAATGTTGCTCTAAAATATCTTTGGAAGTCTTGCCAAATCCCTTGGCCACTACTTCCATGTCCCTCAGTTTCACAATCTCCCTTTTTATCTGATCCACCCTCTTTAGGACAGCTTCTAGCAAGGCATCTGGGTCATCTGACGACATACGCATTGATAATTCGGACCTCTCTTTGTCGAGTTGTCGATACAGATTTAGAAGACAGTTCTTTTGAGCCAATAACCTTTCCTCTGCAATTCTATATTCAGTCTGTTGTGCCTTTCTCAGAGCCCTAAGGACCTGATCAATCTCTTCCTCGAGTTTCTGGGAATCAATCTGAAGGTTGAAGGTTCCAGATGAGATTTGAGGCGAGCCATTTCCAGAGTTTGGAGTTTCTTGGTAGTTTTTGACCTCCGACACATCATTTTCATGATTGGAAATCCCTCCTATCATTGAAAGGAGAGAGGCAGAGGCGGGGATATTGTAATTTCGTGAAAAAAAAAACCAAGAGAAAAGAATAGATACAAAAGTTGTTTTGGCACCATATAGAAGTGTTGAAACTACCAGCAATCCTCTGTGGATATGGAGTGCCCAATGTTGGGATTTGTATTTCTAAAACATGTGCAAAATGTGACATTGTTCTCCTAATGGAAAGATTTTGATTTTTGACCAAGGAAAAAACAAGTGTAAAATGTGTGCTTAATTAGTGCAGAGATTTTTTGGGATCAATTACAGAAGTTTGATTGATTCTGCTTTCCGAAAATTATTTTTCCTATTGCCTATAAAAGGAGTTCTTCGAGTCCAAATTTGTTCACCCTCGCCCAAAGAGGGTGAACAAAACCCTCCTAGCTCCGGTCCCGACGTCAATGATCGGAACCGTTCATGTTGTTCAGAAAGATTTTCTAGGAGGGCATGCAAAAATTCAGCTAAATCCAACGGTGGAAAGTGGTTGAGTTTTGAGCTCAAAAACCCAGATTTTTCTTCTGTGGGTTTAAAGAACAAAAAATAGACATTTTAAGCTCAAAACTCAACCACTTTCTGCTGTCCGATTGAGCTGATTTTTTGCATGCCCTCCTAGAAAATCGTTCCAAACAACATGAACGGTTCCGATCATTGGCGACGAGACCGGAGCTAGGAGGGTTTTGTTTACCCTCTTTGGGCGAGGGTGAACAAATTTGGACTCGAGTTCTTCTCTAGCCATTTCAAACACATCGGAAAAAAAAACTTCATATACAAAAGTTCAGAGAGCAAGAAAAATTGATTGTGTTATGTATTTTCTGTTCTCCCGTGCAAAGAAGATCGAGAGAGATCTTCTGTGCAAGGAAGATCGGAAGAGAGGCTGTATTTTGGGCTGTTTTATCCTGGAGACGGCGTGGCTTAGTACTGCTTGCACAGTGAGGGCGGAGCTGCGAAACGTCTTAAAGAGAGCAATCTAGTCCGCGACTCAACCCGAACAACCACCAATTTCCATTCCGGTATTTTTGTTCATTAACAAATATCGAGGTAAAACGTTCCACACTCTCCACAGTATTTTCAACACCCAAGCACTTGGTAAAAAATTAATTTGACATTTCATTCAACCGCAGAATGTAAAATCAAGAAACGGCATAGGAAAAATTAAGTAACGGAAAACTGTTCAAGAAAACCCAAAAGAAAGAAAAATACGAGAGAAAGTGTACCTGCAGTAACTGCTGAAACGCCTTCTGTTTTCCAGATATCAACGAGTTGAGCCCCACTCTTAAGCTGGTGCAAGTATCAGATTGGTAATACTGCCAGTTTTAGACCCCAAATACAACACAGATAAACTTATTCAAGACAAGACTAGTTATAGACCAGCCATTCAGCCATACCTTTTCCATTGCAATTTCAATACGACATAGCAAGCCCTTGGCACTAGTTTTCTGCGAGCCACGCAATATACAAGCGCCAACCCTTAGAATCTTCTCAACATCATCACGAGAATCAATAGATTCACAACTCTGTAGAAGTTTTGAACCATGGGAAACCAATTCTGTCCTCTTATCGCAGCGCCGGCAATAATACTCGGCATCAAGTCCAATGCTACCTCCAACTGTCCCAGCCATGTATGAACGAAGAGCACATTCTATGTGGGCCATATGCCCACAAATAATGCCATGGCTGACCATTGCCTCACACCTAATCAAGCTGTAGCCTCCATAGGCCGAATTAGTAGTCTTACAACAAAGAATACAACAACAATCTCGACAGAAACCAGGTTCACTGCAGCAAATATCGCAAGCCATGGCTTCTGAAGGGAAATTACTAGCTTCTACTAAACTTCTGCATTTCTTGTTACCAGCCTTACAAACCAGAGATCCAATTGGGGAGGCAGACCCCAAATATTCCACCATCTCCTCCTCGGAAGGTATCTCGACTGTGGTAAGCTCCTCTACAGTGCCTACACCATGGTTCAGCAAATTTGATATTTTAACGAAATGGACAGCCCCAATGCTAAGATTTATGTACGCAAAGTGCAACGGTATAAAAGCATTGAAAGATAAAGCAAAACTTGCCAAAGTCAAAGAAGGCTTGATCAAGGAAAGGAAAAATCAAGGTGGACAAGACGGGTGTCGATGGGGACGGACATTCATTCATTTACTATTTTAATTCCTCTCGTGCAAAGAAGTTTGGATTTTGACTTTTCGAAATAAAATAAAGAAGCCAACCCAACAGGCAACAACAAGACAGATATTTGCATGAAAAGAACAGCGAGAAATAAATTCTGCTAACAATGGCAGTATGAAAGAATGCTGTGTTCCAGAAAATCTAAACTTGTATGACCCATGTTTGTGCTGATAACTCCAGTTTGCCGAAGTTTTAACTATGTTGCCTCTTGACAATTAACAGCATAAAAGTATTGCTGAGAGCCATCATACATAAACATTCATGAGATAGGCACATAGACAATGGCTTAAGCAGAAGGCCTTCAAACAAACAAGGAAAATTAAACCTTAAGTTTACAGCACTCTAATGAACAATATCATTCTCCACCTTGATAATGGGAAACCTATAATGGATCTTAGGCCCTATATGATTGTGAAAATGTGCTTAATTTTAACATCACCAGACCCATTCCAAAACCTTTCCCCGGTGCCTAATTAGCAAATTTTGATTATCACAAAAACAGTTACATAGCATCTGATAAACCACATAACGTCCATCATTTGCACCTCCTAGCAGTTGGACTCACAACTTACTTTGAAGTAGATTCTAGGGCTGAGCAAGCTGCACTATAATTGTTTCATTCAGGCCCGGCCCTGAGATTTTCGAGGTCCCAGACAAACATATAAAAATGAGGCCCCAATATGGTACTAAGCAAATTGATTAGGGTCTCTAGGCCTGCACTCTCTGATGCCTTTCGGCTTTGATTTGGGGGCATGGTTGGTTCTGCAGCAAAATGTCCCTGTAGCTCCTTGGTTCTTGGAGGTTTAGGGGGGCAGTGTTTTAGTGGTATTTTGAGAGCAGCCACTTTATGCATATTGCCAAAGGTTAGGTTTGTCTCCAATCATCCCCACCCCTACCCCCAATGATTGGGGACTAGATGGGTTTTGTTATTCTTGTTGTTGTTGTATGTATTTATTACATTGTTGAGGATTATAGCTAATTAGGGGCCACAATTTTGGGCCAAAATTGAGAGGCCCCAGACGGCAGCCTATTGGGCCTATGCCCAAGGCCGGGCCTAGCTTCATTGCAAATGATCATATTATGAAGTAGTAAATCCTCAAAATTAAGGATGAAGAAACAGAAAGGAAAAAAAGAGGCATTGAATCCTATAGCCAAAACTTGGTGGTCAATTCTTAGCAAGTTAGCAACTAACATTACAAATAATCCCGACGAAGGAAGTGATGACTACATTCTATTTGTTGCTGAGTCCTTCCTTAGACAGACATCCTACTCTTTTAAGTGCTCGAAGGAGGCACAGCTGTTCCTCATAATGGCAAAACACAAAGTAGATAACTGACAAAAAGAGAAAGGAAGACAAAAAAAGGAATGCAAATTTTGTATCATAAAACCACATAATTAAGGGTTGCAATTGAAACTTACAAGACTTTAAGCCAGATCAAATTCAGTCTAGGAAATATTAAATTGTGGAATCATGTTTATAAAATCTGACCTTCTGTTCCAGCCAACTTTTTTGCGGGAACCCTCCAACTGAATGAGGAAAAAAATGCATCAACGTCAGCACCAGGAAATGTCGCCTGGACATACTGTTCAACTGAGGTTTTACTCTTAAAACTAACACCACCCTTTTTGGTCTTCTGAAAACGGATAGGAGGATACAAGTATCTGTCCATAAAGTGACCATGAATTGCAATTCTCTGCCCAACCTTCCAACTCCATGTATCCCCAGGGAATGGCCAATCCACTGGAGCATATGGCAAACCTTCACCTGAACCACCCAGAGAAACCGGATAAAGATGAAGCTGGTTTTGCTTTACTCCACCTGTGTTTCCATTACTTTGACCAGGATTGTCTATCTCCATAGACTCTTATCCTTTCGTGAAAAGTAATTAGAAATGAGGAACTGCACCCATGACCATTTGCAAATCCTTAGTTATGACCAGAATACAATGGCCAGCAAACATAACGATTTACAAAGAATACTATGCTTCTTCTTTGCTGTTGCTTATGAGAAGTTACTTCCAGACAGAAAATATAGATCCAAGTACAGCGAAGCTTAATTCCTTAAAGTAACAAAGTAAATGAGCTGACCCTAGCAAAGTAGTGGGCCCAACAAGTTTCGCTAAAAAACTTAATGAGCTTAAAACAAGTATATAAGCTTAACTTGCTTACCAACCAATCACAAAAGAGCTCTAATCAAGCTACTCACGAGAGGAGCTCGAGTAGCTTGATTTTCTAATATTAATTTTTTTGCGTCCCTCAGTTTTATAGTGTTCCAAATGGCTTCAAAACTTAACAAGCTTCAAAAATATTTTCTAGTTTGAATTGTTTATCATTTAGTCTAGTTTGAATTGTTTATCATTTAGTTTGAAAAATTTCTAACAAACCAAACATAAGTTAGCTCTAGCAGCTTGATTTATTTTAACAGCCCTACCTTCAAGTATAGCAAGATAAAATCGTCAGTCCATTAAAAGAGTGCAAGAGAAAAATGCTTTCATTAATCTGAATAACTAGAAGAAATGAGAAATGGGGAAAAAGATGATAACTAAAGAAAAACAATATATGTTTATTGGTCCATTTTGTTTTTCACCAACGCTAATCACTTTTGTCAGAGTGAAATTTGGTAAGAAACCACGACCCATTCTTTTCCTCACAATCTTCTATCAAACACTTTAATTTAAGATAAGAAACTAAGAACCCCGTGTTAGAACTATAGTAGGAAAGATCTAGTCGATCGGTGTAAATCCCAATGTGCTGTCTTAAGGCTAATATTCCTTCCTCTTGAATATTAGCCTTAAGACATGTCGTTAGCACTCCCCTCATCCTCAACGGATTCACACCGTCTAGATATTTCTTACTCTTGTTATTTTTATACTCTCTTGACTTACTTACACATGTCAATATTTTCTGCGCTCCTGTAATCGACCTAAAAATGATACACGTACACTCTACACATAATTCCAACACCCAGATGAGCAAATGAACTGGGAAAAAAGAAGAAAAAAAAAAACTCCTCCTCACAACCACAAACGATAATGACGAGCACTTATCAAAACTAAATTTAGAATCAGGTTCACAGAAAATTATTTCCAAGGGACAAGACGTCATACTCACTTTAACTTCCAACTTATCACCTGAAATTAGTACAACATCTTGTCTCTCCGAACAGGACGAATCAATGCATGACTATAGATGTGCACATAAAATGCTGGATAAAATGTTCGATTAGGAGAGAGAGAGAGAGCTCAAATTATTTACCTGGACAAAGCAAGGAATTTAGAGAGAGAAAAATCCAGAGAGATAAAGAGCGCAAGATTAGGGCTTGATTATCCGAGTAAATCGTTCTACCTGAGAAATCGAAGGAACAACGATAAATGATATTACTACTTGCCAATTTAAGAGAGATGTAAAAAGGGAATCATTACTCACTGAGAATCTCACTCGAGTCTGCAAAACAGCAAAAGAAATGCCTTTTGCGACTAACCAGAGTTTGACTAGATTTCACTCTGTCTTAGTGTAATACGCAGGAACTATTTACTACTATATCGGAAATGCTAACGGGTGCAATATTGCGCTCGTTAAGAGTACAAAAAGATATCCTTGTGGATCTCATTTGTACTTTTAAGCGTACTTCAACGTACATGTGTACTTTAAAAGTGTACTTTGTAGTACAAGTGAGACCCAATAAGTGTACTTTATACATAAATATTCTGATAAGGACTCCCTTACATAAGCTTAAAAATGGATTCTCATTTCCCTATTGAGTTTTGATGATCCAAACCGTTCAATATGTTTAGAACGTGAATTTTATCAAAAACTGCTCGGATCAAGCCCTTTCGGTTATTTTTTATTTTTTTACGAATCCTTGTTTTGAACCTTGAAAATACTTTTTAAACAAATCTAACGATTCAGAGCATCGAAATTCGATCCGGAAATGAAAGTCTTTCTTTGTAGTAAAGTGAGGGAACTCGCATGTGAAAATTCATATATATACCGCCTATATTATTTATATTGCTCATTATCCATCAATTTTTTCTTCACGCTAAGAGTTTAGAATGGTTTGTCAAATGTTGTTTCGCTCTTAGAATCCCCAACCAACTACAATACATGTTGGGCTCGTTTGATTACCCGATTATTCTCTAGGAGAATTAGAAAAGATAAGATTAATGATGGGACAGGACATTAGGGTCTCTGGGAGAATAGATGAGATTGTATGAAGTACATGATTAGTTGTATTGTGTTTGGTTTGAGAGGGATAAATGATGGGATAATGAATGAATAATCATTTTTAACCACGAGGGATAATGAATGAAGAATTATTTTTAACCATGTGGTACCTAGTAGGTTCTGAATTTTTTTTCGAACGCGGGGCTCTCATGTGTCGCCATCGGCTGCCAACCCATCAGAATCATCTAAAAGTGTCTTAAATGTTTTAGATTTAAAATAAAATTCTTTCGACCGGAGGAATTTAGAAACCATTGATTGCTGAGACAAATGATTCTAGATTAAAGTTAGCAGAGCCCGCCAACCATTGGGACATCATCAAATTCAAGGTTGTCTATTATGTACCGACGGTATGTACTCCTTCCGTTCCTAATTGATAGTCTCACTCCCTCTCTTATCATTTTTCAAATAAAAAATGAAGTACTTCCGTGTATAATTTTTCAAACTTTTTTGCACCGAAGTACTCTATTAGTACTTTAATTCGGTGCAAAAAAATTCAAAAAAAATATACATGGAAGTATCTAATTTTTTTATTTGAAAAAGAGCACGACTTTTTGACGAAAACAAGATGATTCTCCACCGATTTCTACTTGAAAACACATCTAAACGACTCAAAGGACGCTGTACAAAGCCGCCGACGTTCTTTTAAGGTTCCCAAACCCAGGATAACACAGCACTGGACCAGTGGTAATGACCAAGTTTTCTTGGGATGGAGCACAAGAGTGTGAGTTTGTCATTTGATTAAATGAGGTTGAGGCGATAAAATGAGGTTCATTTTATCAAATGAGGTGGGGATGTGATTTTATCTCCAATGAATCTGGACATATTTACTAATCCTAAAGTTGAAAAGATGTTATGGTACAGACTACAGAGGGGAGTAACTTTTTAGAGTCTAGACTAGATTGGCTGCATCGCATTACAGTCTAAACTCATATTCGCGTGTTCGTTGAACACACATTAAGGTTAAAAATGTGTATGAAAATATGTGAAAAATATATAAAAATAAATGAAAGTTTATTGAAAAATATAAGAGGTGTATTTGTATGTGAAAAGTGTGTTTTTTATTTATTTGTCTGCTACAATATTTCACAACTTTGAACAACATAGTCCGCGTGAAAAACTTCAAGGTGAACGATCCCATAATCTCAATTCCTAACCCTTCTTTTCTACTACGAATTTGAGTCAATAAATAGAGTAAATCTCATTTTGATTATGGGGATTTTCAATGGCAAAATCTCATATTTACTACCAAAACAAAACTCATTGACAACATGGTAAATAGGTGATATAAGATTAGGCTTTTAGAGAAAAGGTAGAGAAAATTGGTCAAGACTTAGATTTCTTCAAAGTGTGGAAGAGAAATGAGTGCAATTTTGTAAATTCCTTCTTACTATTGGTTGAAATAGTATGGAATCCACATAAAGTGATGTCATGCTTACCCTTGCAATATATTTTTTGGTAAGCATGTCATCACGTTATGGTGGGATCCACACAATTTCAACAAATAGAAATAAAGGTTTTGTTCACCAGTTTTTAGGGAGAGTGAGCAAAATTCCACTAAAGAGAAATGGTCAAAACTCATTTCGGGTAGAGAAATGGGTATACTAGAGATGAGATTTTGCTCTATTCACCCAAAAAAGAGTTTAAGTGAAAAATGGGTAACGATTGGACATGCTCTAATAACATCCCCGTCATAGACTAGTCTTACTCCACGTGCGAAATGCTTTGTGATCACTTCAATTTTTGGTCTATTTATACGTCATGGAATTATTGAAAGACATTTGACTTGGAATACTTTAAGAAAAATAGTACTATATGCTACTAATCTCGCATTGATTATATTTGTGTACATATTTAACTTCAACAAGTACTTTATACGTGCATTTTTTTTACAAAGACATGTACAATAAAACATTATATTTCAAAAATATTAAAGCCGTCTAAGAAATAAAAGCTACTCCAATGCAACATTGTATACCACAAATGAAATAATAAAAAATGATGTTCTGGGTTCTAATTGATGAAATTCAAATTAAGAGGGTGCGAGCGAAATCTCAATTTTAGTATTTGAATCGATAGTGCAGTTTACTGGTCTCTGGAAACATCAACCTCTCTCTCTCTCTCTCTCTCTCTCTCTCTCGCTCGGGCCACGCTACTGATCAGTAGATTATTGGGTTTTCCCCTAATATTGGAAGGTTAGGGTTTCCATTTTTTTTTTTTGGTAATTAGGGTTTTGATTTTGTTGTTTCTGTCTAACTTCTTTCTGAATTAGCAATAGAGTGGATTGAGGTAAAATTATCACACAAAAAGAGAGAGAAGAAGAGTGGATTAAGATAAACACTTGTTTGAATTTGGATTGATATATGACGTATTTCCTGCTCAAGTTTTGAGATAGGGTAATCAATCATCTCAGGAGTCAATCTTCAACATGTACCTTCGTCCTTCGAAGTAAATATTTCTGTGATGCATGCCTATAGGTGTTCAAGTTTAGCTTTGTGGCTTGAGTGTAGTTTGTTTCCAAAGGTTATTTGGGAAAAAACCCATATCTCTGTTCTCAAATTTTGGATCATATAGGACCCAGAAATCAGAATGATATAATTGCATGCAGTATTGTGCAGTAGACCTTAGTTAATAGGAACTTGCCAGTCGCCACTCTTGTTATCCTTTGCCACATGTATTTTTACGGAGATAACGAAAAGTATACTCCACAAGTACACATTGTTATTTGTTAGGCCTGACGAAGAGACGAGATTTTGTGAATAGACGGAACCATAATCGACCTTCATACACAAGACCAAGAATTATTTGTAATGTAGAATTTAGGGGATTTTTTTCCAATCCTGTAGAATTATTCCTAATTTACCTGGAAAATTAGTATACTGAGTGAGAATTTTTGGAGCTGTTAAGGGGTCCGGGCACCCGATGTGTTCGCTGCTGTTTGCCATTGTTTCTTCAGGAACCTGGAAAACTGCTTTGTTTGTTTAACCTGTGGCATGCTCACGCCACAGGAATTTGCAAGTACTATTTTATTCAGTTGCGTCTCTCCAAGACCTGAACTAAGGGGTCCTTTTGAATCGCTTTGCGTATGAGAGCCTCGGCTACGGTGCTTTTAACCATGGGTGCTTTAGTCATAGGCTCTTTTGCTTTAAAATGGCATATGCACGAACGCCTTTATTGAGCATGCCATCTCATCAAAGTTGAGAACTTTATTAGTACCGGATATATATTTTGATGTCTTACCATCTTATATCTTTTGGTTATTGTTTTTAGATCATTACATATTTTATGGCAGGCATGGATTCATTTGGTGGTAAGACACTGAATCAGCCTAAAGCAAGTCTCACTAGCCCCCATTCTAAAGACAGAGGGAAGAAAAGTATAGATAAGAAGGTAGCGGTGGATGAAGAAATGAAGAGAATGAATCAACTTCCTGCAAATAGTGCATATGCTACTCATCGGTTGAGGGTTCTGAACAAAGTCCTCCAACTTTTGTCCATTCAGGTATGGTTTTTACCGTCTATAAAATCTGAGTTCATCTTGCGTGCATGCAGTTGCAACGGAAGTGTGCATATTTAAAACATGTCCACTTATGGCTATTTGCTTTTGGGGTGCTGCACTGTTTGTTCGAAGTTCGTTGCACCTTCTGGTTTCCTGAACAAAGTTTAAGCTTTCGGATTGTGCCATTTAGTAAATCTCATCCTAGAAATGAGTTCTTTTTTCTTTTCTACTGCTTCATGTTGTCCATTGGCTCTTATTGGTTGACTCCAATCCTGTTAATTTGGACATTTGACGCCATTTCCAAGTTTCAAGTGTCTTGTGTATCGGTGATGAGGAGTGAAATGCTCTTACGATTTGGTTTCAAGTGAATGATATTACTCTTAGGAAGTGGTACCATTATTGTTTGTTGCATTGACCCCCATATAAGGAATAGGACTTTGGATGGAATAAATTAAGCTAATTAGCAGTGTAGGGAATCGTTGGAACGCATTTCCCCATGTATTGGGGCTCAAATTTTGGCTGACAAGTTTATTAAGTCTACCTAAATACATCCATTGCTCTTTACATTTCCTCTTTGTAATTCACAATATATGATGTCTTATGTTTCTATGCTTTCTTTGATTCCAGAGAACCACATCGCAGGAGGACGAATTGGAATTGCTTTTTGCAAGTCTTTCAATATGAATGGAAATCCAGATTGTCCAAGCATTGGTCAGTCTGTATTAGTCTATTGTGGGTTACATTTCTCATGTTCTATGTTGTGACGGGTTAAACTGTTCTTGCTCTTATATCAGTCAGTTTGGCTTCAAGTATTACTCCCTCTTTCATTGTATTGATGATATCATACTTAAAATCATACTTTACTGTGCACATTTTTCCATTCAAATCAATGGAGTTTGTTATGTTGTGTCATCATTTTTCACTATGCTAATGATATGGTAATTACAGGGAATTCTGGATATCCTTTTTTGAACTCTAGGACATTTCACTGAATCTTGTTGTTTGCAATGTTCTAATCAGTGAATGCAATTAATCTTCTTTGTCCCTATATTAAAGTCAACCCATTAAAAGCCTCCTGACCTTCCAAGTTAAGCTCACATGTGGACTTGTTCTGCTTTCTACTTTTTATCTTTGATAGGACTTAGGAGTGCGGTGATATCTTTTGTCGTGTGTCACAAGTTAACAGGTTGTTTATGTGGCCTTGATATCTCAAGATTTTTTTTCTTTTCACTTTGCCTTTTCATTTATATCGCTTACCATATAGCTTCTTTGCAGAGTGGGTGCCAAAAGTATCGATGACACTCATGAGTTTCTTCCTCAATTTAAGAATCGGATGGACTGTTGAGTGTTGATGCATGAGTCCATTTGGAATTATCATGTACTAGTCGGGCGATACTCGTGTGTGATGCATTGTTTTTACCCCATCCGCGTTTACCACTTTATATTGAAACTCGGAAAGATGCCGAGTGACCTTTCCTTTTAGTTATTAGCACAATGGTGCCCAGGGAAAGCCTGAATTTATTTCATCACCAACCAAACTGTTACTGTAGCAAAACTTCTGTTACCA
Source organism: Gaultheria prostrata (assembly GCA_036023075.1). Lineage (NCBI taxonomy): Eukaryota > Viridiplantae > Streptophyta > Magnoliopsida > Ericales > Ericaceae > Gaultheria > Gaultheria prostrata. The sequence continues at coordinate 4,353 of JAXBDA010000322.1, read as the reverse complement.
GAAAATATTTAGCCGAATAGAACTGCTAAAACTTAAATTAGTAAGCAAGTTCAAGCAATGCAGTCGTGATGTATGATACATTTTATTTTCTGCTATATGGTTTGCAGTTCTGATTGAACTCAATTCACCAACTTTGCTGAAATTTCATGACCATTTATATTCCTACAATGTTGCTCTTGCGAAATTACATGATTCTTATACTCTTTTTTGTCTGTTTAATGTATGGCAGGAATCAGTCAATGAATAGGTTCAACCCCTATGAAGCCTGACTGTAAAGCTTGTGAACACCTACACCACTTTGCGACAACCGCTTATATGTAATGCTTGTGAATACCTTATCTTGTGAAGGTTGTCCTGAGACATAATATGTAAGTGTCATTTGAGAAGGCATTTCAGTGCCGCCTCCATTCAAGCAACCCTTAAAAAGTTCGAGAACTCTACAAACTTGTCAGTTCTTGCATTCACCTTGTCTTGTGAATGTTGTCCCGAGATGTAATCTGTAAGGGTCATTTGAGAAGGCATTTCAGTGCCACCTATATTCAAGCGAGCAACTCTCATGTTCAAAAACTCTGCAAACTTCTTTGTAAATCCAGTTACTGGTGTCTACGCCTTTAATTGATGCTTGGTTTCTACTATTCCTGTGGTTGCATTATGGAAATTCATATCATATGACGGTTGAAATTGATTGCTTATTTCTTGTTTGTGGTTGCATCGTCACAGTACGGTCCAATTCAGGACTTGTTAGGTTGGCGTAAATGCACAATTCTTCGGTTATGAAACTATCTTGACCATGGTGGGTGGTTTGGTTCAAATGGTAGCGCGGTATAGTGATTCCTCAATACTAACTCTCGCATTTTCAATGGAATGGTCTTTCGTCTCGAATTGTTAAATAGAGTACCAGTGACTGCGGCTGAAGGATTTTGGGAAAAGAAAGTATTGGCTTTAGGGGTGTTTTTTTAGAGGTAATGCTGGATTAAGGGAGACCTAAGGGGTTGTTTGGCTGGGGATAAAGCCTCCCCTTATAACTTTTCACCCCTGATTTTGGTGGGTCCCACGGCTTTCCCTTAGTTTGGCATCCCCATCTTCGTCCCCTCTAACATTTTCCCCCATCATCGTTTTCACGGCTCAAAGGTGTTATCCCTGATAACTTTTAGGCACCCCTTGGGCTACCCAAAAATTATCCGGCTGTAAAGGGATGATTTCTTTGGCGATTTTACCCCTCTTTATCCCTCTGCTATTTCACCGGTAAGATACCCCGCCACCAAGGCCGCCAGAAAACTGAGCTCTGATCTCATAAAGTCCAGAGATGAAGATCTAGAAATGTTATTCAAAAAACATCAAAACCAAGTCAAAAGTTATCCCCTGTTTAATCCTTCATCTAAACTATCTATTTTTTTATTCCCCTTCCATAAACATCACATCAATGTGGGTCAACCTTCAAAAAATAATACCCCCTCTTATCTTATCTCCCCCTCCATAACGTATCCCCCTTCATTTTCAGCTCCATCCAATCGGGCCCTAAAGTTATATAGCTGGTGATTTGACTCTTGGTCTTTTCCTTTTTGGTTTTGGCGGGTAGGGGTGTTCAGGTCAACTTGTGCGCATCTTAACTAAATTCTATCTGGTCTAGTCACAGTTAGGCCGTTATTCATGCCAGGACTAGAAAATTCACAAGAAAAGCTCTTGCTACTTACCCTCAGAAGTTATCAAGTTTCGAACTCAAGATTGTTGGGAAACGAATCCCAGAAACCAGTAATGACGCGTCTAGATTAAACAACAAGAAATCAACACAAACTCTACAAGGCGGAATTAGGGTTTACCTCTCATCCATAGACACGAACGCTAGTTGACTTGTTTCTTTTTAGAACTTGGCAGACCCGATTATTGCACCAACAAACACTGCTCGACAGTACCTCACAATCTTCTACCAGATTCCCTTATACCTCAATTACGTAGTCAAGCGTGGACTTCTACGTAATCTCCTTGTTCTCTTTCTCACAGCCTCTCATCTAATTTTCTGAATGACTCTTGTGAGACCTAGAGAACATAACGACATATTTATAGGGCTAGGGCAGGGACCTGAGGAGAAATAAATTCGGGCTCCTTGTGCAAATAAGAAAACTTAATCCCACCTGGATTCTATTCTTATTTCACAAATTATAATTCACACCACTAAAGAATTATAATTGCACTCCCTTCTTTATCTCAATTTATATTTCGAGCTCCACGTTAATATTACAGATACCCGTTGATTAAATGTCGATTACTAACAAAGATGTCTAAGTTTAGCGTTGCTCTCTATTACCACTATCTACCCCTTGGAGTTTTGTGACTCTTGATGAAATGTCCAAGCCTTCTTCATGAGTAATTTCTCATCTCATGTTCAACTCCTCCGTCTCACTTTCATCAAACAGCTCACTTTTTAAACTTGTGAGAGAATATCAACTATGACAAAAATTATGACAACTGCATACCAGAATTCACGAGAGTATCTCTCTCTCTAAAAAACCCACAAACAAAGAGAGAGAGAAAAAAAAAATCAAACAAAATATAATTTCGCACCAATTAATTCACTATGTGCAACTCAAAAACCACCACAACCGCTGCCACGGCCATGGCCACAGACCACCGCAACCGGAAAAAAATTTGTTCACTCTCATTAAAAGAGGTGAGTTGAAATGGTGTGGGGTCCATGAAATCAATGCACTTTTTGGTAAGTATGACATCACTTTGTGGTGGGATCCATATCATTTTTGGTGGATCCATCCCACACCATTTCAACCAATAATAGTGATGGTTTTGTTCACCCTCTTTTGGTGAGGATGAACAAATTTTTCTCCACCGCAACCCCTCCCCACAAGCCCATTTCTTCACCGACCTCTCCTCTCTCCCAACCACCATCCACAAACACCAATAGCCCGACACAGAAAAGCAACAATCCCTGTGCCCAAACACCCACAAAATAATCACTAAACCCAAACACCTCTTCACCCTCTCTCTACCGATTGATACCCACAACCCATTTTTCTTTTAGTGAGTTTTTACATAGAAAAACTTCACTATAGATAGTATAAAATGAAATAATGATCGATTAGTATCTATTACCGAATAATTTACAGGTAAAAATTTATAAATTATATATATCTAAATTGAATTTATATATTTTCTCATTATCCATCAATTTTACCTTCACATGAGTGAGAATGATTTTTCAAATGTGTTGTTCCACTCTTAGCATCCCCAACCAACTGTTCTACAATACACAATGGGCACGTTTGATTGCCAGATTAGTCTCAAAGGGGATCGAAAAAGAAAAGACTAATGATTGTAATAAATGAGACATTAGGGTCCCTGGGAGAATAGATGCGACTGAAAGGAGCACATGATTAATTGTCCACAAGCATAGACCACGTACAACACTGCAGCTTGAAGGAATCAGGGGAGGTTAATGAAATTTCAGCCCTTGAAGGCCCTTCTAGAGTTCATATGAAAAAGTTGAATGTGATATGCTTGTTTTCTATCCTGGTCCTTGTGTTTGTTAACTTCCTTCTTCTAATGAAATGAATGTGGTTGGAAGTCCAACTTAAACTAATGTAATGAAACTAAGAAATTTTTTTCAGCTGCAAGTTGCAAAATTAACATGCAGACCATCCTATACCTCGTCTCAAAATATTTATCCGATTTGCAAAATGAGAACTTAAAAAAAATACTTCCTCTATCCCCAAAAGTTAGATTTTTATTGGATAGCGTGCCAATTTCAATTGCCTACATCTTTCAACGTGAATGTCAAAAAATATGAAATATGGATCTTATTTGATAGATTTTAATTAGTTCTATGGAAAGAGTTTTCAAAATCACATAAAAATTTATAAATCGAAAGATATAAGCAATTTTGAGGTTAAATTTGATATTTTTTTGGTGAGGCTGATAAAGATATTCTTATGCGTTCTTGTTGAAACGAAAATGCTAACAAAAGCCCTGTGGGCTTATATGTTAGTGAAAGGCACGCGCGCGTAAGAGGAAGCCTTTCCTTGCACAAATTAATATGCAAGTCCGACTTTTCAAAAGGACTGGTGGAGCAAATGAGATAAATAGTCTTATGTTGTCTCTCTATCTTCTCCTCCTATTTTCATTTGCGAACACGTACATATCAGAAATGGTACACATATGGATGAACTCATTAACTCATGCATTTTCAAAATGTGAATTGTAAACTTGAAAATGAGTGAAAAATCCTAGATCACCTAGGTTTAATAATTTGCTAGTTTTTATCGCTATTTATGAAACCCTAATTGAATATCTGATAATCAATAATATCAATCATTCAATCAAACGAAAGCAGATAATCGAAGA